>JADFUC010000832.1:0-32609 GCA_019722365.1 Lithospermum erythrorhizon | reverse complement strand
AGATTATTTCAATAATTATAAATTTCTTAATTTATAATTAATAATAATGTATAATACTCCTCGGGTCGACGAGTTTATGTCTCAAAATCGATCGAGTATAAAATTAATCAAGCAGGGCCCTCGGCTCGAACACCGAGTCGAAGTTTTCACCAACCTCTATCGAAAGTTATTCAAATTTCTCCGTGGCTCGTCAAAGCTCTAACGACGAGTCCGGTCCAAGAGTGCGCCTATGCCTATATAATTTATTTCTTCTGTTTCAATTTTGATCGGAAATTGTTTTGTAGATGTTCATTCGTTATTACTTATATTATACGAATTCTTTTCAATTATTTTTCTGAAAAGTATCCTCCTCAGCTTGAGCTATCTCCAAAAAGCAACTTGGTTGCAATATTTTGCAAATTGATGTTACCTTTATGCTAAGAAAGAAAAAAGAGGGTGAGAGAAGTTTTACAAGCAATGGAGAATTGATAATTATTGTCAATTAATAGACAAATTCCTCGTCTGAAGTTACGATTGAGCAGTCGGATGACAATTGGCTGTCTTGTGTTGATTATCAAACTTATGGGAGTCTATATTATGAGTTTATGTCGTTGTTGACAATCTAAGTTATTGGTTGTCTGGAGTCTTTGATTTTGTTTCAGTCATTGGTTACAGAATCAACGTTTTGCTCGCGGGAGGGAGTTCAACCAGAATAGCATATCGATTTTTTTTTTTTATGTTTGGTTAGCCATCCAAGGTTTGATTAGTACTGGCGCTTTCGCTTATTTATCTCTATTGTCGGCGATGTAAAAAGAGCGACGCACTTTTAGTTGCAACCCCTGTTACACATGAGGGAGAGTGGCCGTGCACCCTTCGTTGTCATTTTCCACATCGCACGACGGTGTTATCCGGTCAATAGAACCAACGATCCAAATCAAGAGCCGATAACTGCTGAGGCCTAAATAAAAGTCCAATACTCGTCGGGTGATTTTTACTGTAATTCTCACCGACTCGGATTTCGCCTATTTATCTTTTTTCTTTTACTTTGTGTTTATGAAATCCATAGTTTCTTTTCAATTGTTATCATTAGTAGTTATAAAGAGAAGTGCACTACAAAGGCACGAAATGGTCAGCGGACCTGCGGAATTTTTTTTCTTTTTTTCCTTTTTTTTCAATTGTCAACTACAACAAAAAACCGATAAATTAATATTAGATTATTTAATAAACTCTAAGATAATAATATTTCCTCGGTCATCCCGACTCGCGATATTTGTTAAATTAATACCCGTGATCTTTTTCGCTTTTTTTATTATTTCTACGCACGGTCATAATACGCGACTATGCTTTTCTTTTGTTCTCCCCTTTTAACGCTTTTTTTCAATTATTATTTTTTTAATTATCCACTACGCAGTAAAACTCGATAAATTAACGCTGATTATTTAATAAAATCTTTAAGATAATATTTTGGCCTATCCCGACTACGGGTTATGATGCTAAATTAATAATTGTGGCTTTTTTTCTGCTCATTTTTATTATTTTTAAGACGCTCATATGTCACTGTTTTTTTTTTTTCGTTTGTCATGAGATCGTTTGGCGCGTGAACTTCTTTTCTTTTGTTTTCCTTTTTTTGGGTTTTTTCCAATTATCATTTTTTTTATCAACTATTGTAGAAACTCGATAAATTAATATTCGGTTATTTAATAAATTTAGGATAATATTTGTGGTCTGGCCACACTGGAATAGCGCCAAATTAATAATTCGTGGTTTTTCGCTTTTCATTATTTCTAATGCCAGGTCATATGATTGCGCTTTTTTTCCTTTTTCACTTGAATTGTTTCCTTTTAACTTTTTTTTCCTAAATTATCATTAACTACAATTAGAAACACGATAAATTAATAATCGATTATTTAATAAACTCTCTAAGATAATATTTTTAGTCCGTCCCGACTCGTGGATAGGTATTAAATTAATAATTCGCGCTTTTTTTTCAGTCTTTTCATTTAATAATTTGTGCTCTTTTTCGCCTTTTCATTATTTCTACGCACGGTCATACGCACTGCGCTTTTTTCGTCTTTTCACGTGAATGTTTTTTTTAACTTTTTTCAATTATCAACTACGTAAACTCGATAAATTATCACTCGATTATTTAATATTTTCAATTATCATTTTTTTAATTATCAACTACAATAGAAACTCAATAAATTGATACTTGATTATTTAATAAACTCTCTAAGATAATATTTTTGGTCCGTCCCGACTCATTATAAGGTACTAAATTAATAATTCGTGCTCTTTTTCGTTCATTTTTCATTATTTCTACGCACGGTCATATGCATTATGCAATTGTGCTTTTTTCGTTATATATATATTTGCAATTATCAACCTAGTGAATGACCAACTATTGAATATAATATCCTCTTTGTCTGGCTATTCGACGAGCACTCCCCGATTAGTTTTGATATATATATATATATATATATATATATATATATATATATATATATATATCGTCTGGGCTAGAAGATTCTGTGATTTTATTGAATGTGAAAAAACAAAATAGATTTATTATAGAGTTTTTGGGGTACCTGTATGTATGTGTGTAGCAAAATAATTGGAAACCATGCAGTGCTGTGCTTGGTTAATATGTGCGACTGATGGGGATTTTGATTCCTTTAGCTTATAAGTGTGTATGGAAGGTGGTCTATATTGACGGCGAAAATCGGTACTTTTGGATGTTGATATCCATGGGTACTAGGAGGACCTCATATTAATGGATTCTTTGTTGCTTCATCAATTTCAAATTTGGATGAAATTGATTTATTGTTTCTGAAAAGGCATTGTTTGTTCAGAAGGAATTTTCTGAATATTAATGATTCTGATATTTGAGTGCTCGCAGTCGTACACTCATTTACTGGTATAATTTAAAAGGCTCGAAAATGATTTCCTCGTGTCTAAAATCTTGAAGCCGTCGGGAAAAGGCATTTCTTTATGTCTAAAATTGACAGTGCTCAAAAGAATGACGTTCCCGCTATTATTTATTTTCTCGGCGATGTTCTTTTGTTGATGTTTTGGTTTTACCACGATTCACTTGGTTGACGTCCAACGGATGTTTTCTTATCATATTGGTTTTGGTAGTTATTGGTTTTTCTTCTAGGTGAAGGTTATTTTCACCGAAGTTTTGATTTTCCAGCTACGCTCTTTCGCTTTGTTTATTCCACTTCGACGTTTCTCCTCCATGGAGAGAGGGAGGTCGGTTATAGCTGATTTGTAATCATTTATTCACAATTTTATTATTATTACTAGTGTTATTATTACAAACTCGCCGAAAATTCTATCAAATTATTACAGCCATGGCGCGATAAAGTAATAGAGCGGGCGAGCTCACTTGTGTCAGTCCACGACGCCATAATTATTAGGTTTAGGTTTAATGCTTTTGCTGGCTTATTCCTGTCTTTATAAATAAACACAATTTATTGAAGTTATTATTCAAACAATTAATATTCGGGGCTTCAATACATTACTTTATATTACTCTATCATTCTATCATTCTATCATTATATTTGTTGATAAAGTTTTTTAATATATTTCATAAATATTCTATGTTTATTTGTATATATACATGTCTCGGTTTTAGTGTACGAACATAAAAGTATTAATAATATTATACTGTAGCATTTTATATTGGTCGTTCCACTCTTATCAATCTTATCGGTATCCATTGTTGATGAAGAAAGAGTCAACATCAGCACTTGGACATTGACTTTTAGCTCCAGTGCTTACAGATCAAGAACGTGATGGTGTGCTCTCAAGTCTCACCAGACACAAAAACAAAAGGACTTGGTCCTAACCAAATGTAATAATTCTAATACCAATATTACTCATTTCTTTGTTGATTTTGTTTTTCTAAAAAACGTGCTAAGACTATTAACAACAGGAGGTAATTGATATGAAATGTTCCTCATTAAATTTCCACAACAAGAGCTATTGTGCCGCTAAATGATGTGGAATTTGTATTATTTACCTGAAATAACCCATATCTCACAAAAGCAACATACTGGTCCCCATTGCAAAGCAATACAAATGGCTGAAAAGTGAAGTGCAACCATACCTTTGCAAATTGTTAATTATTGTCCCAACTTATTTTATTTTGACATTTTAGTTAATAATTTGATAAAGTTTTAAAAAATAAAATTTTTCAATTTTTCGTGATTTTAAGATCTATAACTAGAGATTATTTTTTATTTAATAATATCTTTTATTTACATTATATATTGATGTATGTACAGCGACACAAGAAAGAGAAAAGTAAATTTTGTTTTTTAAATTGTCCATCATCAGAATGTAAAATAAAAAGAATATTCGACATGATAATTACTTTTTAATTGTCCGGTGTCAGGATAGTCTAAGTTTACAAACTAACAGACAAGTATACGCCAGGATATTCAGCTTGTTCAATATATCGACAGTTGTGTCCGGCTAAAACCGTTGACTTAAGCCCCATCTTGGTACTTACAAAATTTTAGCCAAGTACCGCATTTCTAGATATCATGGTCATTGGATTGGTTATACGATCTAACTACTAGGAAAAAAAATGGGAGGGAAAATGAATATTTCAAATTGATTTAAAAACACATAAAAAAGTTAAGTGTAAGCACGATGCTTACAAGGTTATTATAAGCACCCAAACGAGATTCGACTTTTTGCTATTTATTTTCATCACGTGAAACTCGCCGCATCGCACGGGTAATGTAGATTTTCCTTTTTATATAATTAATTGTATAGGCTTAATTTCATCATGCCCCCAAACTATCGGAATGCTTACAAATAAGGGACCATACTTCCATCTTTTCAAACGAGATCAAATTATATCTATCTTTTTCAAATCAAGACTGAATATTCATACTTTTCAAATCAGCACTCTAACATTCGGTATTTCTTTCTTAAATTGTTCTCTAAATTTTATTTTAAAAAGAACAAATTTGGAATACACTTAGAATAGATTTAAGGGGAAAATTTTGCAATAAAATGAAATTATGGGTAACATTTATTAAACTTAAAATAACATCAATAAAATAAAAAACCCACCAATCCTTTAGTTTCAATTAACGCACTCTACCCCAACCCCCACAACTACCATCACCGACCAATTTTGCCCCGCGCTCCCCTCAGCACACCCCCCAAATTTCTCTACCTCTACCTCCCCACACCACCACCCAATACATATGCCACCTACCATGCTCGTTAAAGACTCCAACTTTATCAAACCCAAAAACTAAAATACCAACAAAAGAAAAACTAAAAAAGAGTCAAGAAACAAATGAAACATGGGACACCTCAAAGAAGAGGGTAATAAGCTTTAAAACACACCCCAAAACGTTATAATTTCAATAAACTAAGTTTTTGTAATAATCGGGTTGATTACATTAACAAGTCGGGTAGCGCGTAGGGAGGAAAGCTTAAAGGGGTGCGCTGGCAGGGAGGCTGAGCTGGGCGGTTTTGTGGGCGGGGAGGCTTGGGTGGGTATGCATAGCGAGGGGGGGGGTCGGATCACGAGAAGAATGTGTGCGGCTCGGGGAGGGGGCAGAGTACCGGGGAAGTTAAGCGGGGGTTATTTTATATTTATAATATTAATTAATATTTTGAGTTGTGAAATAATAACTACATTTCTCTATCTATTACAAATTTTGCCCCAAAATCTAATTTTGATGTCTTTCATGATTTACCCTTGTTTAAAATGAAATTTGGGGGGACAATTTGAAAAGTAGGAATGTTGAATCCCTCATTTGAAAATACAGATAGTTTGATCCATCGATTGAAAAAATGAAAAGTATAGTCTCTCATTCGAAAGTGTTCTAGTAGTTCGGGGGGCACGGCGAAATTAAGCCAATTGTATATAATAATAGTTTATACATATTACAAACAAACCTACATGACTGATAGACATGGAAACAACTGGAGCTTAATAAAAATGTATATAATATCTAAAAACTTAAACTGAAAATCAGTAGTCAGAACACTCAAGTCCGGAAATAATTTTGTGGGAGATGTAAGCCTCATGTGAATCCAAAAAATCCAAACAGTACTCATAACAATAAATATTAAATCATATTTTAAATTACCTTGTTTCTCTGATAAGATATAAAGAAGAAATAGAATATGATTGACTTGAAAGATAAGACAAATGGAAAGAATTTTGAGACGAATGTAAGATAATTCAAGATCCTTTGGTCATTGTCAATGGTGGAAATGTTTCGATCAGGGTCGACTATATATGAGATAAAATATTTTAATGGAACTAGATATTTGATATGAGAAGAAAGAGAAGCTCAGGGCTCTTCGTCAATGTCGATGTTGAATATTTTGCAATATCTATAAAAATCGACTAGATATCATATCCTTAAAAGAAAGTCTAATAATAAGAAGATCCATCAAAAATTTTACTTAAATTATAGAACCAAATACACAAAGGAGTTGTTGCACAAAATAATATTTGAAGCATGTATGTTAAAAACAATAGTGCCTTACCAATTATTACTTCCCTCGGAATGGCTTTATTATCGAATTAATCAGCGGCCTGTGCCTCCTCCATTCTGTTTATCCCGGATCAAACGAAAAATCTCCATCAAGTGCATCCTCCATAAAAGCTAACCAACACTTGTTCACGTTAACATCCCCAAGAATCTCATTAGATTTAGTGATCATGTCGGATTATGTACTACACCATCTCCACAACACGTCACTAACCTCTAAATAAAATTGCAACCTCAAATGTCAAATCATCAGATTCTTCAAAGGAAGTATTATTTGTGTTATCTCGCAATTCCTCCATTTGTAGATACTCGAACTAAAGGAGTATCTCACAATGAACTTCTAGCATGAGCTCCTTCAACATCACTAGCAATCCCTATCTCAGTTAGCGCCTCTATCCCCATAACATGCCCAACATTCGAATTATCGGATACAACCATAAATTATCATATAGTTTTCTATTTTTTTCTCATATGATAATCTAACTCTTGATTTACCCTCTTCCATTTTAGGGAGTTTGAAAACTCAAAAACTTTATAATCAATTTCCATCATATCCCTTTGAACATTCTTCGTCCAATAGTCTAGTATACTATGGAATACAACAACAACAAATGTGCTCGTGATACTCTCGAGATTACTAACCTCAACCTGTGAAACATTTGAAGTTTGGTGGTGAAGTTGTAGTGTTTCATTTCGTTTCGTAAACAAACTCTTCTTCCTTTTATTCTTCCAGATCTCAATCATGTCACTTCCTCCTCACCACCGCCTCAGCATCCATCACTACCCTGTACCTATTCCGGCGCATCGCAGTCCTTTCACTCGGCCCCAACAACTTGTCTATTGATTGATTTTTCAAAAACCAACTGTCCATTGAAAACAAATTTTTTCTGTGAATTTGCTTACGAAAATCTTCAAAGGATAAATAGAGTTTAACTATGGTGTTTTGTTTCCTCATAGAGTTGTTGACTGTTTTTATTTTTGAGGCGGTGTTCTTTTTTGAGGCGGCGTTCTTCAATGATGAATCCTTACATGGATGTGCAATTAGTTGTTTTGATATCTTCATATTGATGGAATAGGTCTGATTTTGCAAGCTTGATGATTGTTCATCCAAATCCATTAAGGTGTCAACATTTCATGGTTACGATGGTGAGGTTGTTTGTTAGCTTTTTGAGGCGATAATAGTTTTTGGGATGACTAGAGAAGGGCGGTGAGTAGAGGCCGAGGCGGAACCAGAGACTGGGATGCTTAGGAAGGGCGATGGCTATGTTGTCAGGCCGATTTCTTTCTTAGCTACAGGTTTCGTTTATCAAGCAGCTGAGAAGTTTTTCTCCTAACCGCTTCTTTTTTTCTTAGTTTCATTACCTAACCTCATTTTACTATCCTATTGATTTTTTTGTTTATAATACTACCTCCATCCCATAATAATTTTGTTTTTCTTATTTTTGTTATTTTAGCCAAAGAAATTTATTTGAAAATAGTTATCGCTTAGCATAATAAATATCACTTTTACATTTTCAATATATAAGTTTGACTACTTTTCTTTTTAAATTAAAAATCAACCAATGATATTGCTTTCAATCGATTGTCATTCTATATTTTCACGCACTTTTCGAATTAATTTTTTTCTTTTTCTCGATCTACGGCAAACGATAAATGACAACTTAAAATGGAGGGAGTATAAGACTAATTTTCACTTCTAAACTTTTCATAATTGGTTCCTTTTTCTATCAAATTAGATAAAAAAGTGGAAGAAAATTTATGTTTGTACGATGAATTTAAATTTTTTTTAAATATGTGCAAAAATAAAGAATCTTAGAAATGCGATAGGGAGTATCGTTGTTTTGAGAAATAAAAAATTGTTGAGGAATATTGTACAAAGAATTAAAATGAAAATATACGTAGTATTTCCTTAGCCTTCTCTCGGGGACAAAAAGGAGAGAATATGGTTTGTTGTGAATTGTGTTCAATAGTCACTGATATGTTAATCTAATATCGAATTATTTTTTAATATTTAAAAAAATAAATACATATTAAAAAATAATTATTCCGTGATCGTTGGACCTGCCGCTTATTAAAATGAGTACATATTAACTCATATTGTCTCAGGTACACATTTCTTAAAGATGCTTTTAATTTAATCCGCTTGATCGGAGAACATTAAATTTTGGAGGTTTGAATTCTTCCTATCAGGTTCCGCTTTCAACTAACTAACCTCATCCCTCATCTTGATAGCGTAGTAAAGTAAAATACAAATTCGATGACATTGACATGTGGATCGCGAATTGGAAGAACTACGCAACAAGACGAGACTTTATTCATTGGTAAATGGTAACTTAATCTCATGATTTGGATTGGGGATGCGAACTATAAATGGATATAGTGGTTGTAGTCATGTTTCACTATTTCCTCCATCACTTTTTTCGATCCGACCTTCCCCTTTAATACGCCTCTATCGCGCTCCCCTTAACATTAATTGGTCCATTTCATCAATTAATTAATGACATGAATTGTATTTATATTTTAATAATTTATTTTTATAAAATTAAATTGGAAACATGATTAATACCTCCAACACACTATCAAAATTGAAATATATACGAGGAAATGGTCATTTACATATTCCTAATTTCATTTACGGATTCATAATTCACTCCGATTTATATACAACCATTTGGCTTACAGTTGGGCATATTTTTTCCTCTATAATTATTTTCCCACAACTAAAAATTGTACTGCTTAGAGTGATATTTTTGTTGCATTCTTATAGATGGGTATATAACTCATAGTTTTCCTTTATCTTTTATGCGAATTGATTATACTAACTGATATATGATTTTCTATACCCATTGATGATTCGTCAAGATATACCTCCAATGTTGAATCAAATGTTGATGATTCATCAAGCAATAAAGCATCTGGAATATGAAACAAAAAAATATTATTGATGCATAAATATTTTGATTGAATATGATCAATGAAACAAACAAAAATAAATTATGAAACGAACATAAAATATGAATCATATTTTGTTGGTAGATTGGAGGTAAATCAGAGGTATTGAAATTGTTTGTTAGATTTCGTTAATTGTATAATTTAATTAGTTGATTTGATTAATCATATTATCATTTTAATGTATAAAAAGAAAGTGAATATTAATACAATCCATGTCATTAATTGATTGATGAAATGGAGCAATAACGGTAAAGGGGCACCATGGGGGGCGTACTAAGGAGGTAGACGATCCGGACCGCTCTTTTTTTAGGGGGTTTTTTCACTATTTCTTGTATTAATTTACAAAATTGAAGGAAAATCAATTTTTTAAGATAAATTTAAAATCACCTGAAATATCACGTAAAAATAATCCTTCTATAGACAAAAGGGATGGGGGGAGTAATTAGTCATACAAGCCGAGTTCAAAATCAAACAAATTAAACTCTTACTCAAACTCAAATCTTGATTAGGAACAAGTTGTTAAAGTCTTGTCAATGAAGCTTCTAAAGCAAGAGCGATCCAAGCCTCCAGCTCAAGATAAAGTTATTGAAG
The DNA here is from genome assembly GCA_019722365.1 of Lithospermum erythrorhizon. Taxonomy (NCBI): domain Eukaryota; kingdom Viridiplantae; phylum Streptophyta; class Magnoliopsida; order Boraginales; family Boraginaceae; genus Lithospermum; species Lithospermum erythrorhizon. The sequence goes on along the minus strand of JADFUC010000832.1, from coordinate 22,557 downwards.
CTATTGAGTCAAGTTATAGATGTTAGTACATGTAGGAGAGATTTATCGAATAAATTTCTTTACAACACACAAAATTTCCTCTAATGGTATGTAAGGCTATTCAAATAATTTTGCTCATTACTATATATTGTACACCATTGATCATAAATTATATTTTATTGGTCTTAAAATTGATATCATCAGATTTATTATGAAATTATTTTATAGTATTAAATGAAGAAAGTCAAACATATTAAATATTCATATTCTAATGTGTTTCAATTTTAATATGTAGTTGTTATATACCGATCTCAATTTCTTTAAACGCCGATTTTAAAAAGGATAAAAAGACAATTATAACCTTTACATGTTTTAATAATTGAAATTTCACACAAATTTTCAAAAAAGGTTACTAATTTATTTCAATCCCTCAAATCTTTACATTTTTTTAAGTTGGAGGAATGTTTAATGAATATGATTGATACTCGATCTCGTTGCAATTTTATTATGATGATTGGTAGCCGAAAGCAAAGGTGGATTAAATTGGACATAAAGTTAGAGAACACTGCACGCTTGATTGATTCATAGAATTGATCTTCAAAATCATTGAATAGAAAGTTAAATGGATTCATATGGAAATTTGATTATCCCAAAATATTGTATTGTTGGGGTTGGGTTGAAAATAAATTAAGGTGTAGATATATAATTTAAGTGTAATAATTAAAATTAGAAGAAGATATATTTGCCTTTTTTATATTTTTTAGACCAATATATAAAGAATTTGAGACCAATGTATAACAGATTCCTTTTAATACTCTCTCGAATCCAAAACAATTGACTTTTTCACATATCGAGGTAAATCCTTAATCTTCAATTACTCGTTAATGATATTATTAAAAAATTAATATTATGAAAGCATTTTAAAAGACGAATTCAATTATATAAATTTTATATTTTTTAAAATAATGAATAATTAAAAATTGATGGTAAAAGTTCAATTTCAAAAAAGTCAAACTTTAATTGTTTTGAATTGGAGGGAGTAATATACTACTCCGGAATACTTTTATTCAAATCAAACATTAATTGTGAATTTCCTTAATTTTAAAGCCTTTCCAATCCATTAAATCACTATTCGGACAAGTCAAACTCACGCTTGACGAAAGGTTGACCAAATCAACCTTTCTCTCTTTTTCTCTCAAAGGGGGTCCAGTCTGACGCACCACCTCACGTAATTCTTCCGAAAACCTCATTTGATTTCTCACTTTCATACAATCAAACATTAAGACGTTTTTGTCCACGTAACTTCATAACATTTCACAATTCCGAGCCCCCCTCCTTATTTATAGTTGTGACCATACCAGCTAGAGAAGACTTCTCAGACTCTTTCTTTACCCTCCCCCCCTCTTCTTCCTCCATTCTCTAACTGCATTCCTCAAGATCTGTATATATACATCGTTATCTATAGTCTATAATCTATAATACGTGTATCGATATATGAGAAAGTCACGGAGTCTTACTCTTGAAAATTCATAACAAGTTAAAGTTTTTAGTTATAGTATTAGTCCAAAGATGGACGTGGGTTTTGGGACTGGAAATTCTACCTCCACCGACAAACCGATGGCGGGAGGTGTAGTTGATTTCTTTTCCGATAGGAAGAGCGATCATTCCCATGATGATCGTACAATTATGAAGAATGAAATCTCAGCTCCTAATATGGATGTTAATGTAAGGTTTTGAACCTTGTTAATTTCATTTTGGCTTTGTTTTTTGGATTTGCTTGTATTGTTAATAATTTTAGATTTTTGGGCTAAGTTTAGACTGGTTTGCAACTTGTTACGGTCAACACTGGAAGCGACCAATCCACGGTTGATGATAGTATTTCTTCGGATGTGGAAGATAAAAGAATGAAAGATGGGGTAAGGCCATGTTTATTTAAGATGTGACAAATTTAATACATAGATGATGTTTCGGTAATTTTTTCACTTCCGGAAAAACACTAGGATGGTCTTGAGATTTTCGCCCCTGAATCTTGAACTTGTAGTATTTGAATAATTTGTAAAACTTTATATGATATATATGTAGTATTGTATTATATTATGTTACACTTGCTTACTAATAGATAAATTCTTGTTTATATTTATAAATTGATTGAAAAATGATGAATATAAAATTTGTAGTTTTATTAACAAAATCTAACATAAATTGTGCACAAAATATACTCCCTTTGTTCCTAAAAGATTGTCACATTTTGATTTTAATGAGTTGACTTTTTTCAGTTTTGAACTCAAATAACTTTTAATGTGCTATATACTTGTTTAAAAAAAATATTAATATGTAGTATTTTCAACGTATTTACTATTAAATTACTAATTTTGATTCAAATAAAAGTTTTAGATATTAATAAAGATAATAAAATTTATTAATCTTCTAAGTGTGAAAAATACAAATTAAATGCGACGATCTTTGAACTCATTGTAACATGTCAACGCAAGCCTTTTTGTTTTTGTCTTGAGTGTAAATTGTTGAATTATTGATCTTTGAATATGTAACAGTTGACAAAATTACAAATGGAATTGGAACATATGCACACTGAGAATCAAAAGTTAAGACGCATGTTAACAGATATTACCAACAATTATCATGCACTACAGATGCATCTCCTCAACCTCATGGAACTTCAGGATACACCAAAGAATGAAACAATCCCCAACCAGCATGAGGTAATATCATGGGTAAAATGATTATGATTTATATCTTCATTCTTGTAAACTATACTTTGAATTTAACAAGAATTTTCCTATGAGTCCATATACACTAAACTATTTCAGTATCTTTATCTTAAATAGTTTTGTATGCAACATTATTAAAATTGAATTTTAAATTTCTTGATCCAAAAAAATGTGAACGTGCTAATTAATTCAAAAGTACTACCCCCTCCCTCATTTTGCTAACATATTGAACTATTATTGGATCAAACTATTGTTATGCAAACATTTTGGTGGCAAATCGGGATTTTCATATTAAAACTTGTTTGAAACTAGTATAACATTAATATTTGTTGCGAAAATGTTACTTTTAGTCATTCATAAACACATTCTCAATTCAGAAGTAGATTCTTAAATATATGTTACAATTTTGAATGCAGAATATAGATAGAGGGATAAAGAACCTTCCGAGGTATTGTTTAAAACAATTCTTAGTTTGGGACATTCTAGTGAAGATCGAACGACAAACTCTACATCAGAAGAAAGAACTCTATCTGCTGGTGGTGATGAAGAATTAATTGATAGAGGAGGGAAGAGTCCTGAATCTAAAAGTTGGACTCCGAATAAAATTGCAAAATTCAACAATAATAATAATAATAGTCCGTCCTCTAACAAGGGCATTGTTGATCATCAAGATTCTTCTTCTGAAGCCATCATGAGGAAAGCTCGTGTTTCTGTTCGGGCACGATCCGAAGCTCCAATGGTAATAGTCTTAAAATAGCTTTCTTGATTACTTATATGGATCGTTATTATTTGAGCCATTAAATGTGTTCCCATATCCTACATATTTTGAGATATTATACTTGTGGCAGAAGATAGACATCATGGTTTTATAATTGTATAAGTTTATGAATTGTGAGTATGATAAAAACATAACTCTATACCATTATTATGTATATACATGGGCTCGATAAAGATTATTTCAAGTACTTATTGTTAGATAAGGGTATATATGTAGCTTTTAATTATGGGGCTATATATGATGCTTGATTAAGTAGGCCACATTTAAAATGTTTGTTGAAAGAAAACTAGGACATACGATGACTTACTAATTATGAGTAATTATTCATCTCATCATTAATTTGATTGCCTATTACAGATTAGTGATGGATGTCAATGGAGAAAATATGGACAAAAAATGGCCAAGGGAAATCCATGCCCAAGAGCTTATTATAGATGTACCATGGCTGTTGGATGCCCAGTACGCAAACAAGTAAGTGAATTATATATGTTGATCTTTTTCGGTATATCTTACCCTCATTTAATACTCCCTTATTTTTTTTTTGGGATTTTAATTTACTTGGTTTCTCAATGGATTATAAATTAAATATGTTACACTATTAGCGATTCATATAGCCTAGCCTAGCCTCTCTCCTTTTGTATTCGCTCTATTTCTCTAGTTGATATCATTGTAGCTTCATATCATTAGTGAATGGATGAGTGAATCCACTATGATTTCTCAAACAATATTCTACAATTAATGTAGTGACATGCTATATATTGGGTCGTAGAAAGGAGAACATCAGCCAAACAGATCAGACAAGTTTGGCATTAAGAACCATATCACTCAACTATTTTAATGTGTTCTTCAACTACTAATTTTGAAAATTGTTATGATGATAGGTTCAAAGGTGTGCCGAAGACCAAACCATTTTAACGACGACATATGAAGGAAGCCACAACCACCCATTACCACCAGCCGCCATGGCGATGGCCTCAACCACATCGGCAGCTGCAAGTATGTTACTTTCCGGTTCAATGCCTAGCGCCGACGGCTTCATGAACCCTAACTTTCTAGCAAGAACTGTTCTCCCCTGTTCATCTAGCATGGCAACAATTTCAGCATCTGCTCCATTTCCCACTATTACATTAGACCTCACTCAATCAACAAATAATCCTCTACAATTCCAAAGACCCCCTCCCACTCAATTTCCATTCCCCTTTCCTACAACCCCTCAATCTTTTGCTAATTCTTCTCAAATGCTTTCCCAGACATTACACAACCAATCAAGATTTTCAGGTCTTCAACTCTCCCAGGGCATTATTGAGGCGGATCCAAACAATGCATCCTTTGCTGAAACACTCTCAGCTGCAACGGCGGCAGCCATCACGGCTGATCCCAACTTCACTGTCGCGCTTGCTGCAGCTATTAGCTCCATCATAGGTGGCGCTCAACCAAGTGCCACCAATAATTTCACTAGCAGTCCAAGTACAAATAATAATACTGGTAATGTCAGTAACAATACTACCAACAAAGGCAGCCTTCCGGGAATTTAGTTCTCCAAAATTCTTTTGTTCCCTCATTTATTTAATTACTTGAATCTTTTTCTTTTGGGAATAACATATACGTAGTTTGATATATGTCCATACATTTTTTGAATTGTTTGTCATCTGTTACGCCTTTGAGGACATCAAAGTACTCTCATTCTTTTCGTTTGTCTCAAATACTCCCTCCGTTTTTATTTTGTTTGTTTTTAACACTTTTTTTTTCAAAATGTTTGTCTTTTTCAGTTTTCAAGACATTATTTGTGTAACATTTCCTTTTAAGTCCCTATTCAATAGTCTTAATATTTTGTATTCTCATTTTGAGTGGAACAATAATTACTAACCACATTAATTATGATAATCATCCTCATAGAAAAAGTTATTACTCCGGTAATATACATACTTTAATTACATAGATATTTGACTAACCAAATACGGAGTACTCTACTCCATAAACCTTATATTCACACACTTACTACTCTGCTTTGCTTGCTGTAGAAAAATGGAGGTTAGTAATGCCAAGAAGGTTAGTTTATTTTCATTTGTTCATGGTAAAAATAAAAAAATTGGGGCACATTTTTTCCAAGATTATCTTAGTTTTATATGCGGCGACACTCCAAGTCGTCTAAACAAGGGAACAGAGAAGACGAGGGGAAATCTATTTCGTGAGGTCCTTGATCTTGTGACGTCTTGATTTAGTGAGTTTCACAATAGATGTTAGTGGTGTTGATTTGGAGATTGAAGATGTCGTAGCTCTGATGTTAAAAATTATTTATCACTTGTATTTATTAGGGTACATTATTGTCAATGAATTATTGTCTTTGGATATTATTTGAAGTTTGTCATTTTTTTCAATGGAGTTAATTTCAAGCAAAGAAAATTAAAAATATTAGAAACTAAAACAAGCAAAAATAAAAGCATAAATGTTTAAGTAGAGCAATGAGAATGAATGTACATTAAATCTCATTACATTCAAATTGACGATGCGGCGACACTACAACGATGAGAATGAATGTTAGATTTCAGCACCATAATTATTTATTCTTAACCCAGAAATGTTGATGACGCTTTTCTAACAACTGCGGATCACGTGATATTTGAGTCGGAAGTTGTCAAATCTAATTTCGTTTTATGATGTGAAATTTGTATCTATTTCTTCACATTTGAGTCCGTTACATGGGTGTAATGTGAACGCGTATGATTTACTTTAAAGAGATGGATGATCGTTGAAGATTTCACAACGCTTATAAAACTCTTGACGTCTTTAGAGTTCACTTATCTTGTAATGATTGGATAATACTAAAAAAACCAAGGTCAATATATCAAATCGGGGAGAATTTGGTAGTTGGCGTATTAATTGAATATTGAGGGCTGAACTTGAGAGTAACCATGTTTGGATCTTGTAGGTCAAGCGTTATGCATTGTATATAGATAAACCGAGTTATCTGGGCCTTTGTTCATCAATTATTTGGAATAACCTCTTTTGATCAAAGCGCTCCGCGTGTTATTTTTCTCTAGTAACCGATGTAATCGGTTTCATTTAGTCCCTGCGTCGATTTCTACTTGACGTTGAGGCTTGTACCCGTTTTGACAAAGGAAATACTCCGTCTTACGAGAAAATATTTAGATTTACCATTTAGCCGAACCTCGAAGACGGCCATTGCAGTAAAAACGTAACGCTACAAATATAGTTCTTTCTTTGGCAAATTAAAGTAGCAGTTCTTCTTGATCGAATGAATGTATGTTTAGGACTTATCATCATAGAACCGTTTTCTACGTGATATGAACAAAATTAAACATGCCAAAAACTTTGGGTCTGGAGGTGGTCCAGATCTACCATGATTATTGAAAATTCTAATTAAATTGCTCTTTTATTTTCTTCCCATGACCTTTGTTTAATAGCATTTTAGTGGCCGACGGATGACTGCGTCTTTGAACAACTTTGAATAGTGTACTTTGTTGCGCTCCCTAGCGGCAATGAATAGTCTTGTGTGATGCGTGCTGGCAAGGGATGTCTTGCACATGATTTATGTCAATTTGAACTCTCTTTTCCGATTTCACAATTTCTCTTGCAAAATAATATCAAACAGTACTCGGATGGAATTTTTTATGTATCTTCCAAATTCTTTGAACTATTCTTATAGGTAAGTTCAAAAGATTAGATACCTCCCTTGTGTCTTTTTTTAGAACTCCATTCACGCTCCTTTGCAACAAGACATTGTATACCATCTCTTTTTGCTTGTTAGCATTTGATGTAGGTTTCGGTCTTAGTAACTTTCCAGTTCTGGCAAGTAAAAGAAGAGGTATCATGAATAATACGAGATAATGAAAAAAATTAACATACTTGCATTAACAAATAGAAGCAGAGTATCTTTATTCAAAAATATTCAAAAAATTGACAATCAACTTGAAAGGGGTGAAATGATTCCATTTAATAAACAATGGAAAAATATTCAATTGAAGAAAAATCACCTATAATGGTTTCATTTTGATATTCTTCTTTCCAACTTGTTGCTTTCAGCTTATAAATGCTTCACTTTGAATCTCATTAAAAGTATCATCAAGATGAAAATCACCCGGATTAGTTTCATTTTGATATTCTTCACTTTCAATATCAAGATGATCCATTTTTGTTTGAGTGATAGGTCAAAGAAAAATATACATGGATCGATGAGAAAATTGGTAAAATAGCACGCCTTTGACCAAATGTTTAATTTCTAGCACCCTTTTAATTTTATTTGCTTAAATAGCACTTTTCATGTCAATTGTTTAAAATACCCCATTAAAAAACTAATACTTTTTTCACTTTATCATGACTGCAGAGCCCAAACCCAACCCTCCCTATTCTCTCCTCATCCCTCCCATTCGCTTCCTCTTCTCCTCGTTTTCCCCACATTTTGCCTTCCTCGCCATCCTAAATTTCCATGAATTTTCCACAGACTCACTCCCTTCCAGCAGATTTCCCAGTCCTTAATTTCGGCGGCCCCCAAATTGCGGCCCCACCCCCATAAAACCGGCGACCCCGCTACGCTCCTGTAATTTAATTTTTAATTGAGAGTTAAGGTTACGATTTTCAATTTGGGGTGGGGTAGGGTTTGATTTTTAAATTGGGGTGGTTGGAGCCATTTTGAGGGAGGTAGGTAGTGGTGGGGTTGTTTTGGAGGATTGATGGTGATGGTGGTTTGAGTTTTAAGTGGGGTGGAGTGGGGAGTGATAACGATGAGAGTGGGCGGGGGGCTCAGAGAGAGGGTACTAGATTTTGTCAGGGGGTATTTTTAGACCAATGGAAGTGAAGAGAGTGTAGGAAAAATAATATTAATTAGTCTTAAAAATAAAAAACAAAAGTCAAAATAGTGCTATTTTGCCCATTTTTCTCATAATCGACAAATATTACTTATGCGTATAATATTTTTGTGATTTCTATTAACTACTACTCTCGAAAAAAGCAGTCAGCACGATTAAAATTTGGGAAACTTTGGCAGATTCTGTACTTAAATCATGGGAGGAGGTAAATCGCGGGATATGCCTCAAGTGGCCAGGATTGCATTTGGGCCTCTCTTTTACCACTTGCAAACTCGAGAATTCGAATAAATGCTAGGGTTAGACCTTAATCGACTGCGGTGAGGTGTGTTATTAATCAAAGAACAATGGCGCAAATGCCACGAAGGTTGTTGCTACTACTCCGTCTTTAGAAATAGATATTTAATCATGGTAATTCTAACCTGATAATAGTAATTTTGTGAAATGTTATCAATAGTTTATCAGTATTCTGGTTAGGAACTTATTCTGATTACACATAGAAATTATACAAGGGACACCTAAGATAACAAAAATTGTCATGACATCTTTTTTATTGTGGAACTGAACTTTCTAACTTTTTAAGTTCACTACTACAAAAAAATAAAAAATAAATACATAAATAAATAAATAAATAATAGCATTGTAGTGTATATATCTTATATTCATTCATTTGCTTTATGGACAAATGTAAACTAAATAGATATGGACATATATTTTGAGTAATTCATGGTCATGGTGTTATTGCTTCTTGTTGCAGGGAACATATTTAACTATGACCATTTAATGATGTTATTACTTTTCAGTTGACGGGGAAATTTTGTCGCCTATGATAGGCTAAAATCTGGAGATAACTAATGCGGGGAGTAATTGTTGTTATACTCGTGAAAATTTCCCCGATGTCAACATTAGTTGTTACATTATTAATTAATATTTTATTAATTTATAGTAAAATCTTTCAATTATTTACAAACACGTTTGGCTTTCGGCTTAATTATTATCTGATACATGTAATATTCAAATAAAGTACTCATTGAAAGAAACGCTGATCTACCGGCGTAAGCCAAACAGAAGTTCTTACAATGATAAGGAAAATTAGAGCCGAAATTCAAGGTGAAATTGATTTGACAAAAAGCAAAGACAATTGAGTCGTTTTGAGAAAGCGGCCATCATCGATCATGTAATATACGTTATAAGAAATTATTAATTTATATTTTGTATGGGGATTACTAAAAATTATCAAAAATATATTATCTTATAATTTTACTTGGTGTAATTTAACTTTCACGACCAAAAATATTATCTAGAGTTATTAAATAATCGAGGTATTAATTTATCCCGAGTTTATTGTAGTTGGTAATTGAAAAAAAATAGAAAAATAGACGAGGAAAAAAACACAAATTAGTAATTTAGCACCTATTCCCGAGTTGGAAATTTCATTAAAATATTATCTTAGAGATTTTATTAAATAATCGAGTATTAATTTATCGAGTTTCTACTGTAGTTGATAATTGTAAAAAAAAAATACAAAAAGGAACGAAAAAAAACACAGTGGCATATGACCGTGAGTAAAAAAATGAAAAAAACGAATTATTAATTTATTGGCACCTTATCCCGGAGTCGGTACCGGACAAAAATATTATATTAAAGAGTTTATTAAATAATCGAGTTTCTACAATAGTTGATAATTGCAAATAAAAATTAAAAAAATGAAAAAGGAACTAAAAAAACCCGAATTATTAATTTAGCACACCATCCCAAATTAAAAGGTGGCCGTAATATTATCTTAGAGGGTTTGTTAAATAATCGGCGTTAATTTGTGAGTTCTACTTTTAGTCGATAATTGAAAAAAAAACCGAAAAAGGAACTAAAAAAAAGCACAGTGGCATAATGTCCGTGCATAAAAAAATTGAAAAAAGAAAGAAAAAAAAACAGGAATTATTAATTTATTAGCACCCTAAAACGAGCCGGGACCGGCCAAAAATATTATCTTAGAGTGTTTATTAAATAATCGAGTTTCTTCGGTAGTTGATGATAATTGCAAGCAAACATACAAAAAAGCAAACTAAAGAACCTTATCCCGAGTCGGGACCGACTAAAAATATTATCTTAGAGAGTTTATTAAATAATCGAGTTTCTATTGTAGTTGATAATTGTAAAAAAAAATTAAAATAGAACGAAAAAAAAGCACAGTCGCATATGACCGTGCGTAAAAATGTAAAAACGGAAAAAATACAATTATTATTTGGCATCTTATCTCCAGTCGCCGGTCCAACGTTATCTTTAGAGTTTATTATTAAATAATCAATATTAATTTATCGATGATTGATAATTGTAAACCAAAAAAAAAGGAAAAAAAGCAACAAAAAAAACCCACGCTCCGCGTATGACCGCACTTGCAGCTCACTACACTGCACTCTTTATATATACTCTAATATTAACTACTACCTTCTAGTGGTGTTTGTTTTATTGCTCGACTTATTGGATCTTCGTGTTTGCATAGGGTTGTCTTGCAAGTTCAGAGCTCTGTCAATCTTTAGTATCATTAAATAATTCTGAGAAGCTTCCTGACTTTGTTAGCCAGGACAATGGCCAACAACATAGATGCAAATTTCTTAAAGGTAATCTTTGTGACCTTTAGCTCATAAAAATGTAACTTATCCATTCTCATAATCGAGAGCATGTTATGGTTTTAAGAATCTATCATAATCGAGAGCATGGTATAATTTTTTTTTTTGGTTCTGTAATCTTTCAATATAAATATTGATAGTATTCAAGTTTATGTTATTTCTCCTTTGTAGATGAGGCGAAAGCGATGACGATGGAGATAGAAAGGGATGATGGATTTTATAGCATTTAAATTTTTAATGTAAATTTAATATTTTTCAATAAATTTATTATAATTATAACTTTTTATTTTATTTATAATTTATAATTGTAAGAGAATAATATATGTGAATAATAAATATTTTATATGAATTTAAGTTATTTAGTTTTTATTTTCTATGAAATATGTATTAATAAAAGTAAACTAATTTTTTTTACTTAGAGTACACTTCAAAAGCGCCCTTTAATTAGAGAGCACTTTGTGCCAGCGCCCTAGAGGGCGCCTTTTCTTATGGAATTTTTTTGTGTTTTTTTTTGTGATATTTGAAGTGCAGTGTTTTTTTTGTAGTAGTGACTTATGAATAGATAGTAAGTTAAATCTGATTGAAGGCACATATATGCATGTATTAACAGTCAACATATCACTAATATGCATGTTGCTTAACTAGTATAGTATCTCCGTCAGGAAAAGTTATAGAAGTAATCAGAGGCAAATTTGTTAAGGAAGAAAACAATTCCCTATTATTAACACATGTGATTAGAAGCACCTGTGTCAATGATCCAAAAAGTACTAACAATTTTTCTCGAATCAAGGACATTCATACCTACAAATTCTTCACAGCAAAATTAATCATCTCTATGTTGTCCACTGAGTTATTTGTCTGATTACTTACATTCATTTTCATCACCTCTCTGCAGAGTTTCGACTGTTTGCATTATACTCATTAATTGATTGTTATTGCCTGTATTACAAAAATTACTATCCTCTACTGCATCTGCATAACTCTCATTCTTGCACAAATTTGCACCATTGTTGTTTCTTTGATTCTCACTCTTGTTCTCATTGAAATTTGTTGCATTCTGGAACCTTAAGTTCTAATTCCTGTTAACAAAACCGTCTGGATAGCCTTTGAGCTTTAAACAATTGTCTATAGTGTGTCCCCTCATAGCACAGTGATCACACCTCAAGATCCGTTTCTTTTCTTCCCATTTTTTGGGAACTTTCTGATGTAATTAAAGGCACAATTGATTATCAATCCCCAAGCAAATAATATAGCGACAGTAAATGCGGAAAAATAAATAACACATGATTTTATAGGTTCATGATATGAAAGATGCGTCGTGTTGATGTTGCGAAATCCTTTAAAACCCGAATCCAGAAAGATTGTTACGTCCTTTATCAGCTAACGCCGATTGGGTAGTGCTTTATGGCATAGTATTCCAGTTTCAAGTACTCATGATATTGGTGATGATTCGATATTAAACAAAAAATTGTTTAGGATGATTATTTTGTGATAGAAACCATATAGAAAAAGCCTATATATATATATATATAGGAAAACTTCTAACTTAACTTGGCTCGAAATAGGCCATGGTAGAGTCAGAACTTCCCGCGCCATTGGCGTCGGCAATGAACCCATCGAAATATGGGGTCTCGAATGACTCCTTCTGATCCAGGGTCTTTAGTGCAGAGACCCCATCGAGACCAAAGGGGTTTTGATGCCACGTGATTGGCGGTTCTCCAAATACGAAAAAATGGTCTTGACCTCAACAATCTCAGCCAGAAGACATTTGAATCACCAATGCTTCCAAGCACCCCGTTCTCACAGTAGCCCTCTTTTCGTTATTCTCTCTGAAGACCAACTAAAGTTGAGCAGCTGCTTGATTTCTATAGCACGTTACTTCGCCGTGAAACATATCCATTTAGTTCGATCCCACGAAATCTTCTCAAGCTTTAGAACTCCATTCTCTCGATACGAGCGTATAAAATGGTACCTCGATCCTATGCTTGGTCTACTTGCATGAAACCATGATTTTTTCTCGGATAAATAACGCTCGACTATCGCGGTCTGGCGTATTACTACCGTACACCAGTGCGCTCCTTGAGAAAAGTCTACAACCATATCATACGCCCCGGCTTGACCATAGCAACATCTCGGCTTCACAAGCCCAGATAATGCTATTATAGAGTTGCAACTTAGATCTCTTTGTCGTAGTACTCCAGAAACATGTGAACCACATATCCCCAGTAAATTTTCTACTGTCAGCATCACCACCGTTATCAGCTTGTCCCATATCCTACTCGACCCGCTTCGGATTTTTGGAAACAAGACTTTCACCGGCTACCAAATTGAATATCTTAAAATCGCTTATGACTTCCCGATGTTCTCTCCACAATTTAGACATATATCTACTAACAATTCTCACTTTGCATGTGCAATGCTCAGTGCAGTGCGGACCGTTGCATCTAAAATACCTCTTCTGAAACATAAGACACCTTATCCATATACTAATTTATCCTCGGTCTCGGGTGATTGATCTGAGATAATCGAAATGAAGCGGCGATCAGTCTTAACGGTTTGAATCAACATGTTGAACGACGATCACGCCCAGTATTAACGCGTATCGATCTCGAGAGAATCCGATCTCTAATTATTCGTCCCAATTTGCTTGACACCTAGGTCATTAATTTACAAATTTCCAGCGATAATTCTTTCTTGACATGTTAATCTTATTACCGTATATGACACTAATCAGTCTACATGACCATGGCTTAAACGCACCGTAGAGTGTCAATTAATATTAAGCTGTCTTGGAGGCACAGCACGAAAAGAGCCACCTTCTTTCCTCTTCCGAAGTTTTGCGGACCAAATTCTCTTTCCACTTTAACCTCAAGCCTTGAGGAGGTTGCTTAATGAATATTTCTTAAATCCGGATTACCATGTAAAAAACTATTTTTCGCGTCAAATGCACTTTAAAGATCACAGTTATCTCTTTGCTATCCGATTCCGGAAGCGGTTTTTATTGTCACTAGTTTAACTATGGGTAGAAAATATTTCGGTGTAATTGATACCTTCCCATACATTGAAATCTCTTGGCAATCGGGCCTTGTCTGGTTTACTTCCATCTGTTCTTCCTTATTCCATAGACTTCGTATGTTGATATTCTCTTATGGTACACAGCGGTTTAACTGGCTCAGCGTGTGGTGGTAATGACTCCGTCTCCTCTTTCGCTAACTCCCACTTAATTGAATCACCACGTTGGCCTACTTCGTCATGGCCAGCGGGTTTGCCTTTGTCAGTTAACAATAAAAAGTTAGCAGACGGAGAATACATCTGAGTTGGTCTGATTTCTCTTTCTGATCATCTGGGACCTGGTGTTTTTGCCTCTTGATTGGCATCAGAAGTGTTTTCCTCAACCTCAGTTGTCTCCTTTTCATCAGTATCAGCCTCCTCCAGAGGTGGCATGTCAACAAAAGGATCTTCCACGTTTGCTAAGGCGGGGGGCATGATCTAGAGTATGCCATTGGAAGAACTTCCAATTAAATGCGCTTATCTGCGTGTTTGACTTCTCGGTATTGCACACATGACCTTCTTCCACTTCGCTTCTCCTCAACACCTTCTGCTTTATCTTTTGTATACTTTCTTGTTAAAGACCCAGCGTCGGCACTACGTATGATCGCCGATTCTTCAAGTCATAGAATCGATATCCCATCTAACGTCGCCATAACCCGATAAAATAGAAAATGTTAGATTTTTGTATCGGGTTTGTGCACTTCTAGCATTTGCATTCGCGCCAGACATAAGCTAAACAACCAAATACTCTTAGGAAAGATAAGTTCCTTCTTTTGAACTCAAAATATGCCGGGGAATTTTGAAATCGAGGTGAGGATCTACGGTGTCGAAAGGCTCGCTTTATTGATTGCGTATTGTAAGCGTCGGGGTAAACAAGAATGTAACCTCGTACTCCGAGCCGTTCATTTAGCATTACGTTCATTAACACCATTTCTCAGATTATCTTGGGGTGTTCGAAATAGTCTTAGCATTCGATCCGATTATCGGCCTGATATTGTTTGAAATCGCTGCTCGATTATACTGCCCCCGTTATCGGATCTCAAGGCACTTCACTTCAGTCCGGTCTCGTTTCGGCCATAGCTTTTCGGTTCTTAAAGACTCCATAGGCAGTTGTATTTTATGAAATAAATTCAAACCTTCACTTGTTCATCATCAATAAATGTTACATAATCTGATAAACCTCCAGAACCAGCAGTGCGGGTCCCGAACATATGTGGAGCCGACTCACAGCCTCTCGGACTTAGGCTTAACTCTGGTTGTTTTAACAAAATTTGACTTTCTTACTGCGTACGAACCTGACTCGATTAGACGACATAGAGATGATTAATTTTACTTTCAATCCAGTGACTACTTAATCGAGCTCTTCGCTGCTTTGGTACATGTCTCACTTTTGTCAATTTTTCAAAGCGAGAACCATTTGACAACTTCAAATTTACATCATACATAATATTCAATGGTTAGCACGTGACGGATAGACAGTCCCGTAATCTCCGGTATATAATTCGGCATTATATCCGATTAGGTGTGAAGTATGAAGCGATGCACGAATTGAGGATCAAGAATTAATACGACAATCGACTCGCGAAACCGCGTCGAGTAGTCATCAACAACATTGGCGTCACTTATGTAGTTTTTCAAACCTCTACAGAATCGCTAAGGGTACTTCTCGTATGACCCGTTTGCCACTGACACCATTTCCAAGTACATCCTCCAAATTTTGACTTATTCTGCCTAGGCTTTGATCTCCGTTTATTTAGCATTGTTTTCCCTGTCCTGGTTCATACCTACATCTCGTTGATACGGAACCGTTTCTATAAATGCCTCGGTCTTTGCGTGCTTGGACAAGCCATTTCTTGTACTACGCCCAAGCTCGAGTTATCATTACCTACGAGTTACTAGCTGTGACCTCGTATTCGATATGACTATTTGGCAAGATGCCAATAATATACGATTTGTAACTCGTCATCAAAATTCACGAAATAGTAGATAATTGATTTGCCAAACTATTAAAGTCGTTAAGGTGCTGGTATCAGTATTCTCGACATCCTCGAAGTGAAACTACTTCATTAAACATACGCTTCTTGTTGGCGAAATGACTACCAAATGAAACTTAATAGCCTTAAGCCGGGCCCTTTATTAAGTAGTCTCCATACTTGACATTAACGACCACCTTTTAGATAAGCGTAGTGCGATTCACGCTGAGACTTTATGCATGCTCGCCAATTCTTGTACATCAATGTACCGAACTTTATCGCTGACAAACTTTGTTTAGCTTCTTTGCCGTACATATCTTAAGTTCTGATGAATGAATATCTTAGTATTTGCGTACGTGGTTCCATTATCAAGATCATTTCGGTCTTTTGGAGGCGCACAAATCCATTAACTCCTTGGTTTTCTTCCGCTACTCCGTCCATTCTTGAATAATGGTCTTTTTGGAGTTAATGACTGTGTCGTTTTTTGAATGCTTTCAGCGAATTCTTCGCCAATTGCTTTAGTATTGCAGACCATGGTTCCGTCGTGAATCCCCAGTCCTTACATTGGCGTAAATTACTTAGGATTGAAGCCTCACAAAGGAAGCTGTATAATCTTTTGTAACATAGTTTCTTTGTAAAACTCTTGAGTGACGTGCATGGATCCTACCGTCTGATTGCGCCTTTGTCAGGTAACTCAATTCGTTGACCCGTCCAACGACCTTTTTCATCTTGGGAATGAATGCATATGACTCATTAGAACCACTGATGTCTGGTGGGGTAATCTACATTTCCATATGATATAACATAATGCCATTTGTGCGCCATATTAGAGGTAATTTATTCTCACGAATTCTTGACAAATGAAGCAAACATAAACGCTCCGTATTACGCGGAAATGGGTCGTATTCAAATGACCATACAATCAATTCTCTTCCCTTGTCTTAGGCGGGACTCTATTAGGAGGCTCAGCCCAGCCTTTCATCCAGTAAACCAAAAACCTCGCAGCACGTAATTCCATTTTGATTCCACTTGCTCCGGATCAGCGTAATTGTGTTATGTGAGGTTGATTTCATTTATAGACATTCCATGATTGTCGTTATTTTTTTCTAATGTGGGCCAGTCGATGATCCTTCTCCTATCATGTCCTTTTCATACAGATGGGGCATTTACGTATTAACTCTTTGTTATTGTTGAACTTCTCCGGCCATATGTTTCTTTCTTTTACAGTATATCTTTGCAATGAAGGATTGTTTAAATGCTCTGATAACATGTAAAAAATTAAGACTTTGATTCACAAACATTAAATGACAGTCATAGAAACAATTCTATTTATTAGAGAAGAAGAAGAAGATGAAATATAACTTATTATTATTTTATTAATTGTAAAGTCTCAAAATACATAATGATACATGATGATATATATAATGCCAGCTAACAACTAATTTATAAGATTACAAGAATTGATTTAATCTTATTTGTATTAAGAAATCGTCCAGTTGAATCAAGAATGAAATTTGATCTACTTATCTAACTTCAGCAATTGCTCTAGCCTTTCTCAAATGATCGAGAAGCCTGCGGGTTTTCCACGGCAATTAAGTAAATGTAGCCACGTATTTAGCGCGTGCTCCGCTTAAGTCCAGCTGGCGTTTGATGTCATAATGCGGCTGCCGCATATCCTCTCAAATTCTCAAATACAAATTTTCCCCAAATCAATTAATCTAAAATATCCAAGAACCCTAAAAACCAATTACACCCACAACACACAATTGAATCGACAATTAATCAATAAACCTTAATACTTTTACGAATTAGGAGGAATAAGAGAAAAAAGTTCAATCTTGTTGGTTCTTTAGGCTACAATTGTTAATGGTGTTATAATGATATTGGCTTTTGTAGTGACATGGGCAATGGAAGAGATGGGTGGGGGTTATTTAATTTATTAATTATTAAAAACTGCTCTAGTTAATTATTTTTTATTTAAATATTGATCCCTCTAGTGAAGTATATGTAAAATTCCTAATTTGTCCTTGGTTTACTGCTAAGTGAGTTTGGGTGCCAAAAAATATACAACTTTTAGTTCGGGTGCCAAAGAAATTGCGAGTGCCTACTTAAAGATTAAAATATTTAAGTGGTTATTTAAAATGTTAACAATAATTGGAACGCCTAGATGAGAAATTCCCAGCCTATTAGTTTACTATATGGATGTTTTATTTATTTATTAATCTGAAATATTTTTAATAGGGTAGATTCATGTTACCCATTACTTCGTAGTCCCTCAAATTTTTTTTAGTTGTGATTCTAGCAAAAAAAAATTATTTTAAAATAGTTGACACTTTGGAATTCAATCTGATATTTGATTGGTTTTTTTTTTTCTTTAAGCCCATTTAATGTATATGTAATAAAAACTTCTAATATCGATAAATTTATTAAATTATTGTTTGGTCCGGTAAGTATGGATATATATGTAAATGTCATTCATTAATTGACTTGAAAATAAGTAGGTTGTATTTGAAAAGCATGAAGATAGTATTATTTACAAAAGCGCTTGATTTATATAATCGAGATTTTAGGTGGCCTTCGTTGAATTGAAATTGAAATTAAATTATTTATTTTTACAAAATGTTTCACATTCTATGTGGTGTCCAAAGGTAATAGTTGTCGAGAGACCTAGTACGGTCGTTATCGCTATTCGATTATTAATCAGCGAAACATCCTAGTAAAGATAACCTCCGTTCTTACATGTGGCGGTTGGTGAATGCTTTGATGACATTATTGTCGAACCGTCGACTAATAACACATTCTTTGGTTTTGGCAGTTTATCCGTACTAAGACAACTTTGTTCACAGTGATTAGCACAACTGCTCACTCCCAGAAAGTGACACAGTCCTCACTTCCTTGGTTTCTCCCTACTTTTTGTTTAAGTAAGATTTGTGTCTGTCGTATGTAAGGCGTCAGTATCAAAATACCATCCCTTCAGTCTTAGTTGCTTTCAGAGAAGTAAACACTACATTGCTCAGTACTAGTTCTTTCTTAACCCATTTCATCTTGGATAAGTAATACTTGGTTCGACCTCTACCATATATTTTGTAACAGTATGGAGCTATATGGCCTCTTTTTTCACAATGATAACACCTCGATCGTATAACTGCTTTTACACTTTTCTTTGGGCGAGGTAAGTAATCACAGGTTCTGCTTTTCAAAATTAGGAGGTTGCAAATTCTGTTGATGACTTGAGGCAAGCCAAGTTGTAGTAAGCGGACACTTTAAATCGACCTGCTTTCGGTACATTCAGATTTCGAGTTGGGCCATCACTTCCACTCTCCAGCGGAATCGTGAGAATTTGATTACTAGAATTGATACCTCTTGTCATAGTTTGAATTCTTCCCTCTAGAATTCCAATCTCAATCTTTTGATCTTCAATCATCTTGGTAAGTCCCATATTTACCATGATGCATTTATTTCTTTTAAAACTTCATGAGAAGAATACATTTGAAATTAATTTAATCCCTTTTGAAAAGTATTTTGTAATTGGCTGTCGTTCTTTCCCTCGATTCGGATCCTTTTTAAATTAAATCCGATGTTATGAAATTTGAAGCATTGACTTCATTTGTGGTGGATTTTCACTGTCTTCGTAATGAATTTGTGCAATAAAGGCAACAAATGTGTTTTGTCCATTCTTCGCTTCATAAATGTAGTCTTCATCGGAATGGGTAGTGTAATAATTCTTAATTGTTCTTGTCTGATTTGGACATTGAACTTGAATATGTCAAAACCCTCATAATCTACGCTTTCTGTCCCCACTCATGATTCTGCGTCTCTTTATTTCTTCTTGTGGGCCGATCATGCCTCATACAATGGGTTGTTATTCTTTTTTCAGTTTCAAACCATCATCATTGCCACTTGAATTCTCTCTCGACTATATAGGGGTTTCTTGTTGATCTTTTCATAGTTTTGTTGAAGTTTTTGGCCGGCGGACTCATGGTTTCCTTAAAAGATCCTCCCTGCTGCAGCTAACGTTGAGGGCAATTCACTCTTGGCCCGGCTCGGTGGAGATCAAATCTTCCTTTCATAAGTTGTGAGATTTCAGTCGGTCGTGAGCTTCGTATTTGCTAAGATTTTAATGCCTCTTCAATAGTAGTAACTTTGCTCTAGTCATTGGTGGGATGGTCCTTAGAACTTTCGTCTTTGCTTTTCGTTTGATATGGGTTTTCCAAATTAAAAGCCTCATTTACCATGTCATTATACTTGTGCTATAAGCGTTAATAGTTTAAATCCCTCTGCAATGCCCAGTAGTTTTAAAAATTGGGTTGTTAGTTGTAGGAAGCCTTGACATCCCCCAACATGGCGGTTCATGGCCAGTTGTTTGCAGTATTTCCCGTACTTCATGGCCGGTCACCGGTTACTAATCATCTTGAACACATTAGGGTCAACAGCCGTGAAAATGGCATTCAGGGCCTTATCATTTCCAAAAGCTAACTCATCCTCTGCCGGAGTCCTTAACTTTCGATCTTCCTGACTCTTCCTCCTCCCTCTTCGTGTCGGCGCTTTTTGGGAGGTGTCCGTTCAATTACAGGGCTTCCATTGTCTTATCAAGCGATTTTAAAAGGCGGTCGTTACGGCCTTCTCGTGGATAATTATTTTCATCCAATTGTGGGGGTCTTGTGATCGATCCTCCTTCCTTATTAGCTTCCATTTTTTTCATGTATTTATGAGTTCACTCTGATCTCACTCTGTATGTTGAATTAATACCACTCACAGATAAAACTCACACAATCTCTATCAGTCTGATAATGCTGTTGTAATAAAATTGTTTGATTGACTTTCATTCTTGAAATCAACGCCTTTATATAGTGTAGGTCTTACGGGTTTCGGTCTTCCCGATATGGTGGAGTGTTTGATTTGAGATCCACCTCCTTCCATGAACATCGAAACTCCCGTTATGACTCAATGACTTGCTCAGCTGGCCAGGCGATCTCGAATATCTTTTCGAGATCTTGGCAATCACAAATCTTCAAAACATATCTATACGCATATCGTTAAGAAAGTTCTTTGCAAGTAAACGTCGAGCCTTCTTGTTTGACACTTGGTCGTAGATAATAAACGACAACGTGTTCAAGCTGACTATAATGACACGATCTTGAAAAACTTAATCCAAATGGCAAAGCATCAATGAAACTCGGCTTTGGGTAATTTTTCATGACAAATCCACTAGCGCCTTCCAACAAAAAATCCTCCAGGCAAGACACAAGTGTTAAAACAGCAAATCAACAAATAAACATTAGTTCACAAAGATGTCGGGCCAACTGTCAGCAGCAGTGGTCAAAGGAATATCCAAAAGTAACAGAAAATAAAATTATCCAGGACAAATAAGGGGCTAAAACACACACACAAATACTCCCCCTATTTGTCATAAAAACGGGCCCAAAGCAAATTACACATGAGGCCCAGTGATGTCAAGATCTTCTACTTGTCGGAGGTAGGATCATTGGCGGTTGGAGGGGCCGATTGGTGCCGAGGCTTGAATTTTTGGCTTTCGAGCTACATTGCTTTGTTACCTTTGGCGAATATCCACTTCCGGCCTTCCATCGGTTCCTCTTCATAAGTCTTGATCGGCAAGGCAATGACCTCCCTCGGCCTTGGCCAGATTGTCAATGACATGACCTCCCGCATCCACTACTCGTTTCCCAGGGCTTGTCGAACATCATTGATAGTAAGAGCTTAGCATCTTACTCGGAGACCATCTCTTGTTTCAAGATCTTAGGATGT
The DNA here is from genome assembly GCA_019722365.1 of Lithospermum erythrorhizon. Classification (NCBI taxonomy): domain Eukaryota; kingdom Viridiplantae; phylum Streptophyta; class Magnoliopsida; order Boraginales; family Boraginaceae; genus Lithospermum; species Lithospermum erythrorhizon. The sequence continues at coordinate 831 of JADFUC010000832.1, read as the reverse complement.
TGGGGAATCGGCGGACCATGTCATTTAGGAAAGCCAATGGGCTTTAGTTTTGCTCCAGTTCTTGAGTGATCCACAATTTGATCAAATATCACTCTCCCAAAGTTCGACTCTGATCGGATCGCGACCTGAGCATTACTCCCCGAACTTCCACTTAACATTGGTATTGTTGGAGGTTGGGGACGGATTAACAATGGCCACGCCCCATGCGTCGCGGCATACTTCGGACTTGAGCGAGAGGTTTGGGTTGTCCGCGATTGGCCATTCGATTGGCCTTTGCCCGGTCGAGTCTTAATAATGTCGTTTCAACTTGAGATCGGCCAGTAACTCATCGTTCTTCCTTCGCCCAATGTATTATTCAATCTTTGGGCCAGAAATTAAACACATGACCCATCAGCTTCACTTTATGGAACATGGAACTGGATGAATCCACAATGTCTTCAGATAGATTGCAGATAAACTCTCTTACAATGGAGACGATGAGGACTATATCCGTGCAGGCATTAAATCCATTTCAGCGAGAATATCCATATAGGTTTGATTCTTCACAGTGGCTTACGATAGATATCTCTCGTGAGAATGTTCCTTGCAGAAAAAGTTCCACTGGCTCTCGTTTTCATAAAACCATCGTACCGTCGGTCTCATATATATTGTTTATCTGTTGTTCGTTATTCAACCATTCTTCCACTAGATTTTCTCCTAACTTAAGGCAAGCGGCATCCTCTCCAACGACTTCTTCTAAGTCATCCGTAATAAACTTGTCCTTATTTATACCACTATGAAGATTTAGAAACAAGCGCTCACTTTTCTTGAAGCGGCCTCTTCATTTCGTCA
>JADFUC010000908.1:0-133167 GCA_019722365.1 Lithospermum erythrorhizon | reverse complement strand
TTCAAATAGCCTTCGTTCAGTTGCATTGCTGGTCCCAACCTCGAGGCCCTTTGAAGCCCAGTCGTTACGGTATCTATCATAATCTCAATTATTTCATAATATAAATCATATATCGGGATTTACACACATAATATCAATCACAGTACACATTTCAAAATAGTCCCCGAGGGCCAGCATGCGAGAATATATAATATAATATATGAAAGGTTTAAGCCATTGAGACTTGTACTACTTTCGAGCTAGCGATGTAATGCTAACTCTACAGCGTCCTAGGTTAGGAGCTCAACTCATTCAAAAGAAGTTATACATTTATAACACACTCCAGAAGTAGAATAACCTCTCTTGTATCTATTTAAACCCGAGTATTATACCACGTCTCATGACTCAATTTAACTTTTAGTAATCATCCTATCCCGAAATTAGTATACACTTCTAAAATTCCAACAACTACATTCAATTTACCGGCTTAATAACTACCCGATATTAGGTCATCAACTTTTATTATCCCGACAATAACGTTGATCACGTTCAATCGATCCAACGATCAATCGCCAACTAATTAACCCATTATAATCGACCTTTAGTTTCAAAACCCAATTACTACTCAACTTGGGAATAACCTAACTCGACTATATCCTCTGCCCGATCAACCTCAAGCGTCAATTATACTCCAAATAACTATATTAAAGTTCCAGCTAACATCGTCGTCTGATTTAAAGAAACTTAGAAAAGATCAACCGATCCCGATCAATACACTTCAACCCCTAAAAATCCAAGTATAATACAAAGCTTTACCGCTCCACGCATGGCTTCAAGCTTAGAATACTTCTATAACATTTCAACCTTTAAAAACTCAATTCCATAAAAGTCAACAAGTCAACTTTATCAGATTTCGCATTTCAACCTCGAAATCGATTGTGATAACCTCTAATCATGTAATCTAAGCCTAGCCGATCCATATGTATCATTTTTGAAGTCCCAATCATGGTCAACAAAAATCCAATAAAAGTCAAATTGTTCAAAACTCGAGAAATGTGCAGAAAAGATTTGATCTTTTCTTCTGCAGATATGATGAGGATGATGAGGAGAAGCAAATCCGGCACTTTGTCCTTGATTTTAAGTGACAATGAGTAGAGAGAGGAAATGAAGAAAATTTCAGGGGAAGAGTAGAAATTTTACCGGCCAAAGGGGAATGGATGAGGATGGAGATAGTGGTGGTAGGTGGGATATTTAGAAGGGAAAAAATTACGTTCCGTTCGGTTTCAGTTAATTTCTCCACTTCCCGTACTTAAATCTCAATGAAACCGATTCCAAATGTAAAATTTTCCATGACATAAACTACTACTCATATAATACTAATCTCGGTACATGATTTTTACTCGAAATTATTTATACTATCCGGGTCCACTTACAAATCAAAATATACCACCAAGCCCGAGCCGATTTGTTGAATTCTCCACCTACTCAACCGAGGTACAACCGCTGAAAATACTCCACCGAGCATATACTATCAACATAATATTGGTAAGGCGGGTTATTTCATAATAACGGGGTGGTTCCACGAAGCAATAAAGTATTTTTACGGAGAGGTGCTGGGTTGAGGATCCAAACAAGAAATCCTCATTCAAGCCGAATGCGAGATTGGTTGTCCCCGACTAGCCTTTCAATATCTTATTGCGAATATAATGAAATCTTGTCACGCGATCACGTTCTCCCGACATAGTCATTGAGCGAGATCGCGTCTTACCTCGTAAATACATTCATGACATACCACGAATAATGCTACAATACCATTTTGGATATTACTAAAATCTAAGCATTTCATAATCATCGCCGTCCTCACGGCCCAACTACGATACTCCCCGTCCTCATATCTCATATTACACCAACAACCATCAACTCGTATTTTATCAGCTGTTATCAATATCCATATCACGATATCGACTATATCATCATAATTAGTGTCATCATATAAACAGTTATTATTTCTCAGTTCATTAATGTGCAAGTAATTCTCTTATCAAACCCCACTCATCAAATTGTTTATTCTGCTTATCTTGGCATCCGTATACCAATAAATACACAAAGGTTTCCAGCGTACAAGTAATGTGTAACCACATCCACTAATACCCGTCATTCCTTAATACTCTGCCGCGTATCTTTTAAAACACCACTTCATAGTATAGTGTATCCATAACAAGCATATTAGTCTACAGGTATGTATATAGCATCATAGCCACTCGTCAATACAAAATTATCTTCTGCTTTCATCACGTTCATTTACAATTTCATTACCATCATGATTTCATCATCGTATAGGTCAATATCACATTTTTCCCTTGCACTGTCATTTATTTATATTAACATTATATTAAATACCGTAATATCTTAACCGTAAAAGCTATCGTATCTCAATTTCACTATAGCAAATATACCCTAAGGTTTCTTTATTAACATCGTATATTTCGATCTTACTACGATTGTCGTAATCCGATTTACATTAGTATTAGCGACATGCATACATATATATATGTATATATCATCCGATGCTACTACGTCAACCGATCATTATACGCCTTGATAATCCCCCATCATAACAGCTTATTGCTAGCTCGATAGCTATCAATATCCCCTTTTACACATAATCGCTCCGGTGTCATATATATATATATATATATATATGTATACTATCCGTGCTACTACATCTTCCGATCATTACACCACACCTTGATAATCCCTATCATAACAACTTATTACTAGCTCCGATAGCTGTCAATATCCCCTTTACCACGTAATCTGGCTCCGGTGTCTCGGTTTCTAATGAAATTGAAAATTTCCAATCTACCATATTCCCTCTTGCTTGACTTCATTATGAACTTTCATACTAGCAAGTACCGTTAACGTGCTTACCCGGAATAGTTGAACTATAGCGACTTCCTACGTTCCTTTAGACCTCCACTTATAAAGGTATAGTACTTCATGAATCCTCGTTCCACCGTTCACTTAGCTATATTATAGTATTCACCAGTACCACGTCCTTAATTTAACATATCGAAAATTTTCCAATTGTGGCATATCAAGTTCCATTCTTCCCTGAGTTCTTCATCGCTCATCGAGTCATTTTTCACTTTCCTCGTCATTTCAACAATATTAGAATTCAACATTTCTTAATGCTTCGTGGTGCCATCACAACAAGGCAGGATTGAAATATTACCGTGAAGCAACTTTCTTCTTAGTTAAATTATCATCTTTGTTAACTCGGTCTTACACCTCATCGTCTTATATCCTCACTCTGATAGTCCTACTTTCGATAAGATCTTTATATGGGATCCTTGCGTATCATTCTAAAACATTAGATCCTTGAATTCATGAATTCCTTGTTGTATTCTAATTGACTCGACCTGCTGTCATTAGGCCACAAGCGGCGGTTAACATCTTGACTCACGTCCTCGCAGCCATTACAAAATCCACGAGAATCTTATAATTGCTCCACATAAACCTTGTACCACAACTTGTATGATTCGACTACGAGGAAAACTTGTAAATCTACTAAGTAACAATTCAATTATTATCCTTATTAAGCATTTATCAAATCCATCATCTAGAATCATGAGTATAAATTTTCCGATTATCCTCACAGAGTTATGGGTCAAACGACCTCTCTCTTCCTCTCATGATATCATTATTCTCAAGTCGATACACACCAGCACTAAGTCTCATAGTATACCCCACGTGATGAGGCACTTTATTCCCACTATGCTCTAAATTATTGGTGCAACATGTATATTCTACCACACTTATTAGCACTCCATTATCCCTTAGGGATTTGTCAACCTTCATCTACACTCAGTAGTCCATTAATTTAAATCCTTAGAACTAACATTAGCGCATCACCATCATTAGTTCCCGTCATCTTATCCGCTTAAACAAGCTGTTCCATTTATGACCCGACAAATCAACCATCTATTTCTCTTATGGCGAGAATCCCAAAGATTCATTTGAAGTATTCCGTTACTAATTCCCACTAATTTTCCTTCATTAGTCGACCTCCTCCCGAGCGAACCGGTATTTCAAATCTTATAATTTCACGAATTCGGCATAACTCAACTCATCCTTGAAAAATTTATCCTGACACGAATCGGAACACCACGATTATCACTGTCTTAGGTATAATCAACAATTTACTCCCACTTATCTGTGAATGTAAGTAGTCATATTCTGACGGAAAACCAAATCCATGCCTTTGATTCATTTTAACCTTTAACCTTCTTAACCGTATTCGCGTCTCTTGCCATAATTTATGAGATTGCTTTTCTTATAACTCTACTCAAACTCATCGAACCACAATTCAAATTTTCCCATATCAACATTCTTCATTATATATAATTACATACAATATATTCGAGTCTTGAAGAAATCATCATTCACTGTCGGTCTTTTTCCTTGACTACTCGAACAACCAAATTGCTCAAATTAACTAAATCTTTTGATATCCCGACTATTATTACCAAAATTTATATCAATACTTTCATACTTTCTCCTTTCAATTCATACATGTTACAACTCCACACATTATCCTACACCCACATAACACTTACTCCATATATCATACCTTAGTTGTTAGGCCTTCCGTTTCCTCATAATGCGTTATACATAACTCTATCATTAACTATTTTAAAAATCTACGTTTCAACCTAATCTAGATTTCATGTTACGTAATTCACAAAATTTCCCTATTTATATCCATCGGCTTTTAAATAATATATCCTGTTAGATTAACATCCTTATTTCATAAATTATTCAACACTATATATCCGGTCTAGTTTTATTACCTTGGAAAGAATGAGTTCGTGCATTGACTTGGTATATTACGCCCGTGCGAGACAACTTCAACTCGTCTTGTCAATCTTAATATCCTTCTTGAGTCATACTTCCTATTTCATCGGTAATTTTCTCATAAATTTCCACTCCAAGCAGTATATCAACTAATTCCCTCGTTAAAATATTTCATCCTCCTAAGACTACTAGACCGGTCGTTGTCGATTTTTCCATTTTACTTAAATATTTATTTATTCATACAACCAAGCATGTTCTTCATATGGTCAGGGGGTACCATCAGTTCCACTTACTTCTTTAAGGAAACACTCGCTCAACAACCATCGCTTAACATCTCAGCGGGCACAAGTTTCCATTTCAACTTATCCTTAATCCCTCTTAGTATTCGCCGGTAGAATTTCCAATATCAACCTATTCCGGCACTTATATCCTCTTGCCTACCATATTTATACTCCTTTGGACAACAAGATTCATTATCTTGCCGTCTTCCCAAGTGGTTCATGCTTGTCACGTCAACTAAATTAATTCTCTCTACTGACACTTGGGTCCGACTATCATAATTATCGCTGACACTCTACCGATTATTTGAGGCTTGATTTAACTTCAAGTAATACGGATCAACAATCTTATACATGATCACGGTTACCCTTAAAACTCTTAGATTTACATAAAAAATATCGACCATAGCAATTCCAAATCAACATTATAGATTCCTTCCCAACATCCCGTGACATTTCTTTTCTCTCCAACCAAATTCCAACAAATCTACCCATATCTTATCACCGTTTCCCACGTATTTAGGCCTTGAGTTCACGTCCTTGATAAAAACCGTTATCGAGTAAAAGACATAATCTACTCAACAGTGGAATCCGCTATCAGGTAGTATCATCAATGGCAACACGTGAGGCTCTTCATAATTCAACTTCAATTGTCTACTCATCAAAGTTACTAGCCGCTTTAATTCTTATATCAGCTTACAACAGCGAATGCGATTCATCTCGGCTTCCCAAGGGTACTCACTTGAGGAGTTCGACGAAAATCTTCCGGTGACATCTCAGCGATCAGCGATCAGCGAAAGAAGAAAAATTGATTCCACAAAGACTTCGGAATATCGACAACCACTCGACCATCATTACGCCAGCGCATGCTCACGCGGGGCCTTTGAAAACTAAACCTAGCTCGAGACCAAAATTGTAACGCGACCGCCCCAGTCGGACGCCACGAGTTAGAGTCATCAACAACTTTTGTACACGAGTCACGATCGATGGATGACAATATAAAAAGAATTCATTTGACATTAATAATAATAATACACTTTTGTCGTCGTGGTGAGCCCAGCGATACATCGCACAGAAGCATTATCACCAACGAAACTTACATCGGCTTTCGGGTAATCTTTGGTGTTAGTGGCGTGTGTGTTCCATATTCACTCAGTAATCTTTCTTCGTTAGCCCTCATATTTTTTGTTTCCATTTCTTAAACTTTTGGCTTTAATTTTTTTGAAAACATCTTAGTTTAGATTTTGTTAATGGATAAATGAAAAGTTGTTTATGAGATTCATCTTCTTCAAGCAACTCAGAATCAACAGTAAATACATCATTATTCATATCTCAGACTTTTTCCATATATGACTTGAATTTCTGATTAGAGAGTGTTCTTCCGTAGTTGTGCTGATGTCATACCTGAAATCACATGCGCGTATTTGAGGTGCGCCATCCACTTCTGGAGTTCGATGCTTGACAATAGCGGAAATTATGTGACCCGTCAGTCGGCCGCCGCGAGTTAAGATAAATCAACGACACGTACACGAGTCGCGTCGATGAATGACAACATAAAGACTTTTATTTGATATTAATAATATGTCACAACTTTTATCAGGTGACCCAATAACACATCACACTAAAAAGCATTATAAGCCAACAAAACATCGTCTTTGAATAATACAATGATACAATACACATAGAAAATCTGCACAATACAACATATTACATGACCTCACAATATACAAGTTTGAATGCTGAGCGACACTAACCGAGAGGAAAAGGGCGTGATGATCTTCTATGCCCTTGTCGCCCTCACCTATAATCTTGATCATGACTGTCAATCGGCTTCTTGACAACCTCGTCGATCGACCCCTTAGAAACCTAGGCATAAGCATGCCGCAGAAATTTGGGAGTCAACTATTAAAATTTGAGTGAATAAATACCACAGACTTGATCCATCCACATATATTCATACTTATATATATAACATATGCATATAGATTAACGGGGCACATAATGAATACTTAGTCTACACCCAACTACATATAATCCTCTTTATAGGATCTTCATATCTATCTGCTTGTGAGAGCATAATCATAAATAATGCATATTCATTTAAGGGGAAAGCTGTCTCGACACGCAAGATAATCAAAGTCATCAAATGAGGAATCCGCTCACAAATAGTAAGCATTCAGGGACTCCGCCTCGCAAATAATACACATATGAGGTAAACCAAAATAATGCTGAGAATCGCGCCAGAATAATACGCGTATGAGAATCCACCTCCCGCATGTCGGATGAGGCCTCCCTCCCGTCCTCCCGACAGAGCTACACCTCAATGTGCACATCACACCAAACCTCGAATCACGGGGCTACCCACGCGACCGCTACTGCCTTGACACGAGCCTCCCGATTTGGGAATTACATTCTGCGACTCCCTTGAATAACACCTGAAAATAATCAAAGCACGTCTAGCAGCTGCGTACAACGCTGAAATACAAGTACACCTGACATACATTAGCATGCCATAATCTCACTAACAGATCATATTCTCAATTATCTCGTAATATAACTCATAATCGGTTATACTGCATGATATGAATGGTAACTCTGATTATCATAATTATCGATCATAATCTCAGGTGTTTCACTAAATATAAATCATATATCGGGATTTACACATAATAATAAATGTGTCTGCAGTCGCATTTAGGAATAGTCCCAGACAACGTCACGAGAATATATAATATAATATATGAAAGGTTCCCGTCATTGAGACTTGTACTCATATCGAAACTAGCCCATTAATGCTAATTCTAGATCCCTCGTCTTTGGGGTCGGGCTCAACTCCTATTCAAAGTTATACATTATAACACATTCCATTAGAATAACCTCTCTTAACATCTATTTAAACCCAGTATTATACCGCGTCTAAAATCAATTTAACACTTGTGTCAATAAAGTCAACTCTTGAAACTCAAGAAATATCTCAAAAGATTTGATCTTTCTTACCTAGATATGATGAGGATGATGAGGAAACTTAAAATCCGACCTTTGTCGGCGATTTTTAAGTGACAATCGATGAAATGGAAGAAAATTTCAAGGGGAGAAGGTAGAATTTTTCGTAAAGGAAGGAAAGAGGAATGGATGAGGGATGGAGATAGTGGTGGTAGGTGGGATATTTAGAAGGGAAAAAATTACGTTCCGTTCGGTTAATTTCTCCACTTCCCGTACTTAAATCTCAATGAAACCGATTCCAAATGTAAAATTTTCCATGACATAAACTACTACTCATATAATACTAATCTCGGTACATCGATTTTATTCCGAAATCATTTATACTATCTCCGGGTCCCACCACAAACCGAAATATACCACCAACCAGAGCCGATTTATTGAATTCTCCACTACTTTCGGCTTGAAATTTTTAATTTCGCTTTGAAAATACTCCATAGAGAAACTTATATACTATCAACATAATATTGGTAAGGCAGGGTTATTTCATAATAGCATAATTGGTTCCACGAAGCAATGAAATATTTACTGCAGGAGAGGTCTTTGGGTTGAGGATCCAAACAGAAATCCTCTATTGAGCCGAATGCGAGGTGCTTGTCCACAACAGTGTCCACTTAGTGGGGTAAAGCGTGAATTATTTGAAGTATGTGTTTGGTTATGCGATCCGTTTCTTGGATCAAAGGTATGATTATCGCTCCTAATCAATCACATGGATATGCAAATTAAGCTTGATCTGTTGAATGCATGTTAGTTTGACCGCCGTGAGAAACTTAGAAGATGTTATATACGTGACCACAAAGTTTCTCATAGAACATGTTAAATGGCGATTCTTAGACCTAAGTGACTGATTTTACTTTATAGGAGTAATGTACTTTGACCACGCCTAAACATCTTCCGTAGCAGGGGAGGATTATAAAAGACTTGTGTTACGTATACGCGAAGTGTAGTTGTGAAATCTTGTACTAAGATGAAATTTGTACAACCCGGATATAATGGTTAGATTTTAGCCTCTTGGAGAATTAATGGTGATTATGATCGCATCTCGTTATGAAATGCTGGAATCATTAATTCATATAACCAAGAAAGAGCAGGATGTAGAGTTTGGTGACCCTGAATCTTACCATAAGCGATTATTAGAAATCAGTGCAAGGGATCGTTTAAGGTAAGTAGTTAATTTGTAATCGGTTACAAGTAATCGTCAAGGAAAATTAAGGGGTGTTGGAAATGAGATATTAGATCTCATCAATATCCACATTGAACAATTTGATTATACAACCCGATTTACTTACATTTAATTATATTCAAGCAATATAAATTTGAGATATATATGTTCGATTGTTAAAATGAGGGTGATATATTAGGATAACTTCATGATTAGGGGTTATATTAACCACAGGTCCACTCATAATTTATATATTAATATAATGTTCGATTTAACATAAACTAATATATTACTCTTGTCAATCAAACCTAAGAGTCACCTTGCGACAACATGATCAAACTATAATACGATTATAACTTTTCGGGTTAAAGTGTAACTATGTAAGAATATTGGGGCAAAATTTCAATTGTTGAAATTGTGCCCATGTTCGACTACTATAGGAAGAGGAAGCTTCGAGATTTTCTTTTTGTAGAATCATTATTTGAATATTCTCTGACTTTTATGTGTATATTTTTATTTTAGGGATAAGTCGAGGAAAAATTCTAGAACACTTCCCTGACGATATAATTAGACTATATATGGAGCTTAAGTGGGACATTTTATTAAAACTCATTTAGTTATAGTTGATGGATAAAATTTAGGTCCTAAGTGCCTATAAATAGGCCACTTTTGGAGAAGAAAATTGTTAAATTCGTTATTCGTCTTTTAGAGAAAAAGATGAAATGAAAACATCTCTCCCGCCCCTGTGTTAGAGCCAAAATAGGAGAGAAAGACCTTAGTATTTCTTCCTCCCTAAATTCATTGTTCCTTTAATAGTTCTACTAAAAGCGAAGGAAGGGTTTGATCAATCGTTGGTGTGGACCGTTGTTAAGAGACAACTTTAGGTTGGTTGTTAGAACCTCACAAAGTGCAAGGTACAAACATAATGTCTGATTAAATTACTGTTTTTATAATCTCATAGAGTTCCTGGTAATCGGTTAGATAATTGTTATTTTAATCCGTAAAACCCAACAAACTCGACCCACGAGGAAACCGTGGGCAGGCCTACGAAATCGACACCCGCGAGAAGATCCGATAGAACTCGTCGAGAATCCGATAAATGATATGGGAAAGCTTCCTTAATTGAAAGTGACAAGCTTTCTTCATGAAAATTGAATGAAAAGGAGAATTTGGAGAATGAAACAGCCATGAAATCGAGATGACTAATTGTATCATAACAAGGTAAGCGCATTGATAGGCACACCGGTGCAAGACCCGTCGGTCACGTAATTGTTACTTGAAAACTAGATAAAGATGGAAAAGTTCATGTTTATAAAAGGCTAGATTAGTAGTCAAAGGTTTTTGTAACGACCCTTGGTCGGCCTTACTGAGTGAGTCATTAAAATCGAACACAGAATGCCAAACGATGGGCGACCGATTTAATTCTAATTAATTTCATCCAAAAATGTGATCACAATTAAGTTTCCCAAACAAAACAGTTTTTAAAATTTATAATCCATCAATTTGTCTCGAAGCGACCAACCCATAAACATATACACAACATATCTCAAAATAAAGTAATGCCGGCAAGGCTACAAAAGAAATGAAATGCGTACTCGAGAATACAAAATGACAGCTACTTGAAGCCAGAGGCTAAAGTTTCAAAAGAAAACTACAACAATCCATGGTGATGACAACACATAAAAAATCGGTATGAGGATCCTGCATACCCGATGCTCACCTAGCCACCGGAACAAAACTCACAAGCGACTCTTGAAACATCGACTGGCGCGATGAAATGCCGCTTTAATGCGAAAGAGTGTAAGCTTGTAGCTTAGTGAAACTTAACAGGGTGAAAAGAACTTACCATATGGAGCAGGTCAAACAATAATATAATAGTCAAATATGGGCCGAAATACATATATCGAGGACTACCTAAAAAGGTCATACAACGTAATTCATACGGGAAATCTCGAACGTAATACATGAAGATATAATAGAAGGTTCGGCAAGCACCGCGATTCGGAGAGAGAAATCCAATAGACTCAACAACGACTAAAACTCTAGTCATCAAACCTCTATCTACCATCATCCCCGGTATACCCGACATCCCCAATGCGCGTATGCTTTCGATCCGTCTACTGCGAGGAATGGACTAATCAATAATCACACACAATCGCTACCATGATATAAGGCCAAAACCAGCTTATACACAAAGTATGAGGCACACCGCTTATACACACAAAGTATAAAGGCGCGTCGCGCTCATACGCTAAGTCTGAAATGTGCCGCTCTTATCTGCAATCCCAAGTATAAGGCACACCGCACTATACACTAGGTATAAGGCACGCGCCTTATACACTAAGTATAGCACAGCTTATACCTTAATTATAAGGCACACCGCCCTTATACACTAAGTATAAGTCGCGTATAAATAGCATATCCTGCCTTGAGGAAGGAAGTGGCATAACCACAGTCATCTGACATAGGTCAAATCACGATACTCAAGTCACCTCAAAGTCATAGATAACTCTAACCATCGCCTCTCGATAACCCGGCTACACTCCCAAACAATATCAGCCTTTAGCGGCTAAAACGTCCTACATGATCGTAAAGTCGAACCTGATCGCGATAAGATGCAATCATAAGTGCGGACAGGCCATAAATCGAGAAATATAAGTTGGGGAGTTCAGATTACTTACCTCGAAATCGCTGCTTGAGAACATAATCACATAATCATATAATAATTACATGTATGTCATTCTCGCATGTCGTAACCTGATAACGTATCATATTATTCTCACATAATCATATCACAATAACGTTCACACAATTTGAAAGTAAGTACGTAAAGTAACACCCGTGAGATAAGTACTCACCTCTGCTAGCTACCACAAAACCTTCGCGAAAGACAATCGAGGTAAATTCCTTTCACGATCAGCGCCTAACAAAATACCCAGAAAGTATAATCAAGACCTACTACTATACCGGCGTTCTAGAAGATACATAACCAATTCTTAGGGGAACTATCTCTAAACGGTCTAACACTGGCGGATAACTATCAATTATAATCCAGCCGGACCACTGACCCGTCCGATTCCCCGCTAAATTCCATTTTATCACTTTTAAATTTACAAATGGACTTATAAGTCATTCTAGTTAATCGGCGGAGTCTATAATTAACAATCTATACTCGAAATATCAATTATAACTCAACTTGGAATTAACACTTTTAGACATAACTCCACTTTAATCAATTTTAAATCATCAATTTAACCTCACTGACTTAACTATAATAAAGTCCCCGATATAACCTCTACATTTAAAGTCTTAGAAAAATATCAACCCAAAGTCAACGAATATAGCATCCTCAAGCGACCTCTAAATCACGAATTAATCACTTATATACGTCAGGAACCCATAACCAACTAAGATTCATCATAAAATTGATTATGGAAAAGTCAACTAAAGTCAACCTTGTAAAACCCCGAATATCTCAAAACTGAACTTTCTTACCTCTACTCGAAGAGAATGATGAGGAGAACAATATTCTACAACCGATCTTGAGTTTTAGTGACAATCGAAGAGAGAAAATGGAAAATGAAATTTTTTAAGGAGGAGGGGTGAGTATCTCGGCACTAGAGAAGAAGAAGAAGAAGAAGAAGAAGAAGAAGATGATCTTAAGCGTGATGTGGAAGATAAGTGTTGATAGATATTTAAAAACTTCGAGTCCGTTAGGTTTGGTTAATTCTCCGCTTATCGTACTTAAATCTCCACGAACCCGATTCCAAAGATAAATTTTTCATGGCAAAAACTACTAAATTATAAATGTAATTCGGCTAAAAAATTTTACGAAATAATATTATCATCGAAATCATTTATACTATCCCCGGGTCCCACCGCCGACCGAAAATTTATTTATTTTTTGTTTAAATGGGTTATTTCAATACACCCACTAATAAAATTTAGAGCCTCGAAATTTACTTGACCCTCAATCAAGCGAGCAATATAACACAAATTAAATCACACAAAATAAAAGCAATACTAACTCCACTCTCGTCAATCGTGAAATACGATGCGACCCCACTTCTCACATCCCCTGCGATAACACCAGGTCTACCGTCCTGGCTGCTTTGCGACTACAGATCCGATCCCTTGGCCAGTGCAACTCGTATAGTGAAAATCTCCCGTCATCTCTTACGACATCAAAATCGACTCAATTTGTTTCATCCCTCTCTCTGGATCCTTTGATTTCCCACTTTTCTACTCGGTCATCAATAATTACGTATGCTTTCCTGGGTGGTACTTTCGATCGTCAGAAGTCGCCCAATCAGCGTGAACTCAATCGCCCCTCCTGCGCACCAATTCCAAATCTCTCTGCGTCGGTAGATACTTCAAACTCTTATGATCGTTGAAAATCTTGTATTTAACCCCATACGAATAATGTCTCCACAACTTCAATGCAAAGACTATAAGCGTAGCTCGAGATCATGGAGTGGATGATTCTTACCGTGATTTCTGTCGGGGCTTATAGGCAATCACTTCCCATTACGCATCGGAAACGGCGCCCGAAATCACGTGCGGCATCACTATAAATCAAGTAGCCCTCGAGAACCCGGGCGGTATCGCCAACACTTTGGGCAAGTCAACTTCCCCTTTAATGCCACAGAAGCAGTCCTCATGATCATCATCCCCGAATAAGCGGAACCCACTCTGGTCGCTTTGGTCAATGGCGTCATAATCAAGGAAAATTACTTGATGAATCTTACGTAATAACTTGACTAACCCAAAACTCCCCAACCTCGGTCAACGTAGAGCGCTCCCAATTGTTCCTGACCTCCACCTTCATGGATCAACACAAATACCCCGCCGAAATAACAAGACCAGAATTTCACTTTTCATGAACCCAGGAACTCGCGTTGGAAAACTTGGCATACAAGCGAGGTCTTTGTTTTAGGTCCCTGACACAATACGCAAATGCCTCTCATGCTCCTCCTCCCCTCTAGAATATATGAATATCATCAATGACTACCCATACAAACTCATCCAAATCTCGAAATACGTTAAATCAAATCAAAGGCCGCGGTGCATTTGTCAATCCAAATAGCATCACTATCTCCTGGTACCGCCGAGATCCAGCCGATTTCGGAATATCCTCCCCTTTGATTCTCAACTGATGATAACCAGACCGCAAATCAATCTTCGAGAACACCTTGGCATCCTTCAGCTGATCAAACAAATCGTCAATTCTGGGCAATGGGTATCGGTTCTTAATGGTCACTTTATTCAACTGTCTATAGTCAATACACAACCTCATAGAACCATCCTTCTTTTTCACAAACAACACTAGTGCACCCCACGGAGATACACTCGGTCTGATGAATCCACTGTCCCGGCAACTCACATGCTTGAGTCACTTGATTCACACCTTTCAGTGGAGCCATCTATCTGGTGGAAGAAATTGGTGCCATGGGAATAACAATAGCAAATTGATCTCCCTTTACGGCGGCAATCCCGGTAAGTCCTCGGGAAAAACATCCTTGAACTCTCTAACGGCCATGCTTCCTAATACGCCTCTTCTCTACTCAAATCAACCGCATATCCTAGAATTGACACCCTTTCGAATCAATCTCACAGCCTCAAGTGTTGATACAAAACTTCGAAGGCAAAATGCTACATCTCCCTAAATCGGATATGTGGTCTCCACGAAACACAAAAGTAATCTCCCTTCCGATGTAATCAATAACGGCATGATGTTTCCCGGCGATCCGTACGAAGATAAGGTCAAAATCGAGAAAGCTCAAATGAAGTAAATCGGCCCAGACAACAAGCCCGACCACACACATACGCTCAGAAGAATGATCTACATGTGCAAATCTAATACAAGCCTGACCTACCCTCTTGGCGTCATAATCCGTAGAAACGAGGCAAAGAGCCTGCCTTGACATCTGAGATAAGGCCGAGAATAAAACTCTAGAAACAAAAGAATCGTAGCCCCGGAATCAAAAAACACCACGGCCTCGATATCATTACAAAAATAGTGTACACATGCGCCCTCTTGGGAGTATCGTACCTCACGATGAGTAACAACGTGAATCTGGCCTCGACCGGCTCCGCTCAGTGCCCCACCGCGGCTCCTACGAGGTCCTCGAGCTCAATGCCCCCGGCCTCCCACGGCCTTCGTCATTCCACCGCGGCTCACGATACCCGCCTCGGCCAATTTGAGGCCCCATTCTTTGAAATACTAAGCGCCTCCCCTCTACAGGCGGGACCTCCTTGCGCCAAATGTCACAGGCTGGCGCATCGATAACATAAGACCACCTCGGGAATCCTGGCACTGTGCCCAATCGACCACAACGGTAACAACGGATACTGCGGACCCTCAGAATTACTCTGGACGCGGATCTCGCGAGGCGCCCACCGTGCGAAGGAGTAGTAACATAACTTCCGTGACTGTCGAACCTTGAAGTGACTACAGCCAGGATGACTCTGGCTGGTCCGTCCTCCTCACAAGCTCTAGAATTTGAAGGCCTGCCGGAAAAGAAAGGCTCGGTCGACTCTCCTCGATCGGCTCGCTGCGACACGCGACTCCATTTCCATCTTGAGGTTGCATTCCCTCGCAACATGGAAACTAGTAAAATCCATCGGTGAGATGCGGTGGCTGCTCTCCCAGCGTGACCGTCCACGAATCTAATGATCTTAACCGCCTGCCGGATAAACATCGAGTAGTCGGCACAGTCAGCTGACTGTCTCACCATGCGCCTCGACCTCCAACCACGAGTCAACGAAATCGACTCTCTCTCCAAAGGCGCCATTTAAGCAATAATTCTCAGGAGAAGAGCTCAACAAATGTCGCTCCCGGGACATGAACCTCCCCTACCACCGCTTGATCGAGAGGCACTTTTCGAGGTTCTCTCCACAGCCGTCCTTGGGCTTCGTGAAGTCTATAAGTAGCAAGCTTCACTCTCATCTCGCCCATAATCCCCATCGGCTCAAAGATTAGACTTCATATCTCGGGATGAACTCAATGGCACGCTCTGGCCGAACCCACAGCAAGCCGGAGGATCCCTCTTGAGAAACCGATCAAGCAACACTGCAGAATTAATTTTGTTGCTCGACCACACGGCATTCACCGCCTCTCCTCTCACGAGGTCTACCTCAACATGCTCGGCCTCAGGACCCTGTGTACTCATCGACAACTATACCCCTACCCCGGCTCGGCCTCGCCACGGGCTGCACTTTGCTTTTCTACATTTACACCGCCTGGAACTTTAGGTGGCATCACACCAGCCACGATCTGTGACAAAGAAAGACTTAGACTTGCAAAGACACCACTCAAGCGACTCAAGGAAAACAAGTCGACACGCAGCCATCTGAATGCCAAATGTCCCCGAAACCTAAGCTCTGATGCAAAATTATAACGACCGCCCAATTCGGCCGCCTGAGTGAAGTCATTAAAATTCGAACACCCGAGTACCAAACGATGGGCGACTTCGATTTTAAAACATAATTCTTTTCATCCAAAAATATGATCACAATTAAGTTTCCCAAATCAAAAGCTTGATTTTAAAATTTATAATCCGGGGCGACTTCGGTTTAAAAAACATAATTCGTTTCATCCAAAAGAATGTGATCGCGTTAAATTTCCCAAATCAAAAGCAGGTTTGTAAAATTTATAATCCATCGGTGATATCGAAGCGACCAACCCATAAATGCATACACAACATATCCCCGAGCAAAGTAATGCAGCCAAGGCTAAGCAGTAATCTTGTACTGAACTAAAAAAATGACAATTTGCCGACAAGGCTAAAGTTTCAAAGGAAACTTCTGACAATCAAAGCAGTTGACAAGCGAAATCAAAATCGGTTGTGAGGGATCCTACGCCACCCGATGCTCACCTAGCCACTCGGAACAAAACTCCTGGCTTGGCCTGCCCAGCTCAGCGCATTTGTCGACTGGCCTTGATGAAATGCCGCTTGATGCGAGGGTTAGTGAAAGAGCTTAACGCGAGGGGTGAACTTACCATCTGGAGCAGGTGAAATAATAATATAATAGTCAAATATGAATAAAATACATATATCGGGACTACCCTAAAAGGTCATCTGACATAATTCTGAAATCTCAAACATAATACATGAAGATATAATAGAAGGTTTAAATGGCTTCCTGATTCAGAAAAGAAATCAATAGACTTCGACAACGAAAGCCCAAACTCACAGTCGTGAACCTCGCATCTCGTATCCCCCACCCGATTATCTGCAGCATACAATCTTGTATGCTCGATCAGTCTACCTGCGGGAATGGACTAATCAATAATCACCCCGTACTTATACACATGAGTATAAGGCCAAAACCCCGCACTTATACACAAAGTATAAGGCACACCGCCTGTACACAAAGTATAAGGCAATCGCTCATATAAGGCCTTATCTGCAAGTATAAGGCACACCGCTTATACACTAAGTATAAGTCACGTATAGGTAAGCATATCTGAGGAAGGAGAATTACTTTAACCCCTGTCGTCAACATAGGTCAAATCTACGTCTTTCGAGTCACCGAGTCATAGATGCTTTCAACAATCGCTCTCGGTAACCGGCTACTCTACTCCCCAGACAATATCCAAGCGTCTGACTAAAACATCTCCTGATCGTAGAGTCAAACACAATCGCCCGGCAAGGCCGCATAAATCATAAGTGCCTCTGAGGCCCGCAATCGAAATATAAGTTGGGGAGTTCGAGCTATTACTTACCTCAGCTTGATCTTAATGACGCCAGAACATAATCGCGTAATCATATAACAATTACATGTGTCATTCTCGCGTAATCATAACGAGAATAACGTATATATCGTTCTCAATAATCATATCCTGATAACGTTCACACAATTTAAAGTAAGTGCGTAAAGTAACACCCGATGAGATAAGTACTTGCTCATAGCAGCTTCTGTAGACAACAGCGAAAGACAATCGAATGTATGCACCACAGATGGCGCCTAAAAGCGACACCGAAGTATAAATAAGATCTACTATACCGGTTCTAGAATGCATAACCAACTCTTGGGGAACTATCTCTAAAAAGTCTAACGTAGCGGATAAGCCTTCGAATTATAATCCACATCAGACCTTGACCAATCGATTCCCGCTAAATTCCATTTATCACTCTCATTACAAATGGACTTATAAGTCATTCTAGTTAATCAGCGGTCTATAATTAACAATCTATACTCGAAATATCAATTATAACTTCGACTTGGAATTAACACTTTTTCGACATAACTCCGCTTTAATCGATTTTAAGTATCAATTTAACCTACTTAACAACTATAATAAGGTCCCAATATAACCTCCTACGCATTTTAAAGTCTTAGAAAAATATCAACCCAAAGTCAACGAAAACCTAAAAAGTCAACCCAGTAGTAACATCCTCGAAGCGACCTCAAATCAAATTAATCCCACTTATATGCATTCACTTGAGAACCCATAACTTGACTAAGATTCATCATAAAATTGAATTATGAAAAATTAAACTAAAAGTCAGCCATGTCAAAATTTAAGAAATATCTCAAAAGACTTGGGGCTTTCTTACGCGGCACAGAAGAGCCATTGGGAGAAAGATATTCTCTAATCGTCTTGACTTTGGCGACAATCGAGAAATGGAAAATGAAATTTTTAATGGGAGGGTGAATATCTCACCGGCCTAGGAGAGAAGAAGAAGAAAGATGATCTCGAATGATGATGTGGAAGATAAGTGTTGATAGATATTTAAAAACTTCGAGTCTAGTTTGATTTCGGTTAATTACTCACTCTTTATCGTATAAATCTCCACGAACCCGATTCCAAAGATAAAATTTTCATGGCAAAAACTTCACTAAATTATAAATGTAATTCGACTTAAAAATTTTTGAAATAATATTATCATCGAAATCATTTATCTTATCCACGGGTCCGCAGCCAAATGAAAAATTTAAAATTTTTTTTTTTTAAATGCTTGGGTTGTGGGGTTTCAAGTAGAATCAAGGAATTTATTATGATGAAACCTTCTCGTCAGGTTGTAAGTTTAAATCCCTTGATTCTCTTAGCCATTGTTGCGAAATATGATTCTGAAATATGGTAGATGGATGTGAAAATGGAATTCTTGAATGGGAATTTTGAAGAGGATGCGTACATGACATAACCTCACAGGTGTACATGTCCAAATAGATATAAGAAGGTATGCAAGCTACAAGATCCATCATGGATTGAAGAAAGCATCCGGGAGTTGGAATCTTCATTTCAGTGGAAAGCGATAAAATTTTGGGTTTGTTGAAGCGAAGAAGATTCTTATGTATACAAGGCGGTTGAGTGGGAGCCATATTGCATTTGTGGTCCTGTATGTGGATGACATACTGATCATTGGAAATGGAATACTTATGCTTGAGTCAGTCAAGACATGGCTATGTAAGTGTTTCTCAATGAACGACCTAGGAGAAGCCCAATACATTCTTGAAATCAAGATATATAGGAATCGTTCAAAGAAGGCTGGGTGGACTAGGCAGAACACTTATATTGATAAGTTTAGAATTCCATATGGAGAAATCGAAGATAATCTTCCTATGAGACATCAAATATCTCTCGGTCGTTCTAACAACCCACTTCAAAGCGAGATAAAGGACATGAGTAAGATTCCGTATACTGAGCCGTAGGATCTATCATGTATACCATATTGTGTACTCTGATCGGACTTTGTTCTGCTTTGGCGTAAGGCCATTACCAATCATGTCAGTGGCGTACACTAGGCAGTAAAAGGTTATTCTTAAGTACTTGAGGAAGAACTAGGATGTATGTCTCGTTAATAAGGAGGGGGCGAAGTTGTTAGTAGATCGCGATTTGTTTATCATATTTTTGCTTGAGCGGTGGAAAAGCGATGTCTTAAATGCAGTAGCAAGAAAGGCTACACCGATGTCGATTTCAAGCGATAGAGATGATTCTAGATCACAATCTGTTTGTATTACATTGAGCAGTGGAAGCGTGTCTTGAATGCAGTAGCAAAGAAGGCACTATGGCCGACTCGGCTTGAAGCTTCATCACATTCTGAAGTCGGGAAGCTAATAAAAAGCTTGGTGGATCAAAAAGTTCGTAAGTGAACTTGGTGTGGTGCCTAGCATTGAGAATCGGTCTTGTTTGTTATGTGACAACTCTTGGTGCAATTCTTTGAAGCTAGAGCCCAGCATCCTTTGATCCTAAGCATGTACTCATGAAATGTCATCTCATTCGCGACATAGTTGATATAGGAAATATGAACGTATGTAAAGTAGATATAGATGATAATTTTGAAAAACCTCTTAACACTAAACCAGCGCAGATCAAACATGATAGCGGTGCGCAATCTTGGATTGAGGAATGTATAGCGAGAGTGAGACTTTAGTTTTAGTAAGGAGCAATTTTCATTATAAGTGTTTCGGTGTTAAAAGCGTGTATGAATTTCAATTTTCTAAATTCATTGAATATATTTCACCTTGTTTATATATTTGTATATATTTATATATAAACATATACATCATGCTCATTCTTCAGCTTGATGATACATTTGTTCATTAGCAATCTAAGGTTCTTTAGAGGTCTTGAGATCACGTGATGCGAATAGAAAATCCTCCCCATCAGCCTAGATCACGATAAGATTGCTCGTCCCTAGTCGAGATATTCAGCGATTAGAATCGAACGCAGCGACTGAGTG
Source organism: Lithospermum erythrorhizon (assembly GCA_019722365.1). Taxonomy (NCBI): domain Eukaryota; kingdom Viridiplantae; phylum Streptophyta; class Magnoliopsida; order Boraginales; family Boraginaceae; genus Lithospermum; species Lithospermum erythrorhizon. The sequence continues at coordinate 112,201 of JADFUC010000908.1, read as the reverse complement.
TAGGATTAGTTTATGCGGATCATATTTCTTAGATGAAAAGGAGTACTCTGGTAATTACATGAGTATGCGTAATAGAAAATAATTTCGAGTGCATATTTGGACATGACCGCCCGATGAGAAACTTAGAAAATAGAATATCAATGTCCTAAGGAGATTCTCACAGAACTTATAGTTAAATGGTGATTCTTCGACCTGCGTGGAAGGATTTCATTTTACAAGAGTAATGTACTTTGACCTTGTCAAACGTCTTTTGTAAAAGGAAGGCTATAACGGCATTATGTTGGTTATACTACAAATGTAAGGATGGAAAGACCTGTACATTACATGGGATGTGTACAACTGGATATGTCGGTAGTTTTTTTTATATCTTGGTGAGTTAAGGGCAATTGTCATGTCCATCTCCAGCTTGGTGCTAGATATCGCATTAGTTCATGAAACCAAGAAAACTACAGGTGCGAGAGTTTGGTGACATTAATCTTACCATAGCTCGACTATTGGAAAACTAGTGCGAATGAATCATTAATAGAAGTAATCTCCCAACGACAAGTGGAAGTGTTGGAAATATGAGATATTTGAAATAGTGTCCGTTGAACAATTTGATTGTACAATCGATTTACTCATTTAAGTTTAAGTTCATATATATGTTCGATTGTTCGACAATGTTCATATTAATATACTGATGTCGCTGAGGTTATGATGACTTACTGAGATCATCCTTAATCAATATATTAAGGTAATGTTCGGTTAACATAAATTAATATAATGGGTCTTTGTCGATCGTGCACAAAGGTCGCGCGAGATACTTGAAATCAAGCCATGTCACGATTATAACATCAGGCATTAAAGTGAACAATATAAAATATTGGGCGAAATTTCAATTGAATTCTACCCCAGAAGCCTTATGGATGAAAAAGGTAGGGAAAGAGTTTTCTAGCGTCGTCTTTTGGTCACACTTTTTAGGGGTTTTCAATTTCTATCAAATAGGCCATATGCAAGAGAAGAAGTTCTTTGCTTTCGTTTTTCTCGTTCATTTTGTGAAGGCAAAACTCTTTCTAGTTAATTCGAAATTTTGGAAGAAGAAAATTTGATTTTCTTCTTCCTACCTTCTTAGTTCAAACTTGAAAGAGTTCTAATAAAATTCACGAAGGAACTTGTTCACTCGTTGGTATGGACATTTCTTAGAGTCATTCTACTTTAAATGCGAGAGGATCCCTGAGAACTTCGTTGCCGCTTTGATTCACAAGAGCAGTATACTTATTTCTCTTTAGTTCTTATAAACATAGTGATCTTGGGAATTCGCATATAATATTTTGAATGTTATTGATATGATATAGTCACCAACAATATTAATTCACATCACCATCGTCCATTTTGGATAAATACTAGCGGTTGGATCATTTCCTCTTTTGACACGTTACTACATTTCCTTTCTTAAACCATTTGCATCACCAACCGGAATTTTTGGGTTATGTCCATTTCTGCCTTGAAGATTTTTGAGGATTTGGTTTGACCGTTTTCCCTTGCAATTCCCCAATCAGTCAACTTTTTGAATAATATATTATAGAAATTGTACTTTTGAACTGTTTTAGCATTAGTCATAGTGGTGAATTTCTTGAGTTTCCTTTTGATTGCGAATAAGTTTTTTTAGTTAACCTTGTTTTATGTTGTTGTGTTTTCCGATATGTTAAACTATGATTGTGCTACAAAGTTCGTCTTGAATATTTATGCAACCAATTAGTCCCATTATTGGTATATTATATATTAGTTAGTTTTTTTATTGCCTTTGTCTTGTTTCATTGAGGATTGTCCACGTTCTTAGTTGGGTTTTTTTTTTCATACTGCTTATATAATCAATTTTCTAAACATGTGTTTGTTGAAAGTTAATGTTCATGGTTTTGAAGTTTAATCTGAAGGATGAAAACTTTTGGTATTAATTTCTTTTTTTAGAAAAACATGTTGGTTGTAGTAGATTTTGTTAATGGATTAATAAATGAAATATTATTTATGACATAATCAACGAATAGGTTGTAGAAGATTTTGTTAGTTCATTAATAAATGAAAGATTTCTTATGAGATGATGAATGAAAGATTATTTATGAGAATGGTTGAATTCATAGTTGGCTTTTTTAGGTGTATGTTTAGTAGTTTCATTTGCTTACATTAGTGCACTTTCTCTATAGTACATCTTCATTATTATTATTGTTGTACTCTTTGATGGTGCCGAGAAGGTTAGCTGGGTGAAATGATAATTGTTACGTATGGTTGTAGATAATTAACTTATTTAGGCACGCATAAGCACTGAGAGTTCATGCTTTTTTTTTAAATTTAGTACTTGTTTGCTTCAGTCCATTTGATTTCTTTAGGTCATGCATTTATTTTTTTAGATTCTTTTTTCGTCGTGCGTTGTTATATTGGCTTAAACAATTATTTTTACTTTTCTTGATTCTAATTATTTTGTTTTGTGTGATTTTTAGACTTTCTCTTCGGATTTCGCAGCCCTGCCCTCTGGTGTTAGTTGCGTGGTATTTGTTTCCCTATTCACTCGGTAATCTTTCTATTTCGTTAGCCCTCTTATTTTTGTTTTCCATTTCTTAAACTTTTGGCTTTAATTTTTTTTTGAGAAAACATCTTGGTTGTAACAGATTTTGTTAATGGATAAATGAAATGTTGTTTATGAGATTCATCTTCTTCAAGCAACTCAGAATCAACAGTAAATACATCATTATTCATATCTCAGACAGACTTTTTACCCATATGAAGCTTGAATTTCTGGATTGAAAGTGTTCTTCCGTAGTTATGTGCTACTAGCAGTGTCATACCTGAAATCACATGCGCGTATTTGAGGAATTTGCGCCATCCGCTACGGAGTTTCTGATGCTTGACAATGACGGGAATCCTCCTATCTCCATATCGAATGATAACGCAACCATCATTCAGAGTCCCCATAAATAATCCAGGCAGCCAGTAAAAAATAAACAAGACGACAAAACAAACTAAAACATTTAAATAAACATGTACTAATAGATTACACTAATTAATTGGACATTTTATGATCATCTGGAAATCTAATCCAGAGTGAAGTAACAAGTGTTGATCGAATGATCTTTGAACTCTCTGTTTTGAAGATAACAAATTACGTCGTCGCACTAATGCGTTTTGGAATTGACTTATTTTTAGTGCGATCGAGGCACATTTCAAGTCGAGAATAAAGATCGAGCTCTCGAAGATTGTAGTCTTAGCGAGTTAGGATCTTTGTAAGAAATTCATATTCTATTTATTTTCGACAATAATCAAGAATGCAAGTTTTTAACCGTTTTTATAAATTACATGTTTTGATTAATTAATTTAAAAGTTTGAATTAGTCGGGAGTTCATGATTGAGTTTGATTAGCACTTAAAACGGTTTTAAGTTCAAGTGATATGACTTTGTGCCATAAAAAGATTGAACATAAAATGGGTTAATTGAAAATAAAACTTAATTCTTATTTTTTGCTGAAAAACCTTGAGTCGGGACTTGGAGGGACTCAAGGGGCGGCGCATGGATGAAAGTCCCAACTTCGGGTTTTTAGAAGCCATTAGGGCTAGTCGGGACTTGATCGGGACTTGGTAAGTCCCAATCCAAGTACCGATTATGCTTTTTTCTAAAAAGATATAATAGCCAACTCAACATTTTTTAACCTAACTTTCTCCAACCTTTTTGCACGTTGTTCAAGAATTATTTTGAGAGCATTCAAAAGCAAAAAGTCACTCTTGTATTATTCAACGAACTAGATTGATAGGATTTCATAGTGTGTTGTTCAATTCAATTATATTGTTCTAGTTTAGTGAAATTATGGGTAGTATCTTGGATTCTTAATCGGGGATATTAAGAGTATCGAAATCATGAAGGGGAGATTTGAGTTTCTAGCATATGTTTGCTAGAAGTTGTTGATAAATTGTATTTGGAGTTGTTTGCGTGTACGAACTCGGAGTTTGCTCCATTTTCATAGTTGTGATCTTTACCAAAATCTCAAGGTTAGAAAGCCAAGGTTCGAGCACTTAGGGAAACCGAATCTCGCTAAAATCGCTGAGTCTTTTCAATCCTTACTTAGCATTTACTTATTAATATTATTATTGAGGTGCTAGATTTAAATATCATTTATTTTGTAACGATATTTAATTAATGTTTGGTATTTAATTATTGTTATTGCATCATCGTTAAGTAGATCATAATTAAATATCCAAGTTGTATTTTTATGCCCCCTCTGTTGTGGTAATTCATTTTTCCTATTAATAAAATTTTATTTTGGAAAAAAAAGTACCACCTTGCATAATACAAGAACAAATTACAATCAAAATGCATACAAAATAATCTATGGCATGGTCAAATTAAAAATCAAAAACTTACTTTTGATTGTCATTTTTATTGACAATGATTGAGTGATGTTTGAAGGTGGGGTTTGATTACAGCCACAAAAAATGATTTTGTTGCTCCTTAGAATCAAAAACATTTATGGAGTCATAGTGATATTGACTTGTAATTGTACTGCTCATACACTACCTTCTCAAAAAATGCAAGAGAAAGAGTAAAGAAATGGTTATGACAGTAGACAGTAGGTAATAATAGACTTAGGATTTGGTTTGATAGATGTGGTGTATGATGGACTACCAAATAGTGGATGTCCATTGCAAGAGTGGGCTTTGCAAAATTCTACCATCCCACCATTTTGAAATATAACTACGGGTTGGTGCCTTTAAAAATTTGGACTTCAGACCCTACCGATAGACGGGGCTATGTCACTAGTCCTTTCCTAAAGTGTTCAAACGGATATATTTCAACACACCCTCTCAAGCTGGACGGTATATGTTGATGAGTACAATTCGCTAACTGTTGTCCTATTGGTACATGTTTAATGTTGATAATGTTTACTTCAACTTTTTCCTTGATGAAATCTTAGTCGACTTTTACCTACTTTGTACGATCGTGTTGTACTAATTTTTGATTGATTATCACAGTATAACTGCATTGGTCCATCAAATTGTATTTTTAGTTCTTCAAACAATCATTTTATCCATATAACTTCACATACTCCGTGTGCCACATCACGATGTTCTGCTCCGGCCCTCCTTCTTGCAACTACGTCCGGTTTCCGCCATGTGACAAGGTTCTCCCATACTAGAGTGTAGTATCCTGATGTGGATTTTTTGTCATCAATCCATCTTGCCCAATATGTATATGTAAAAGCTTATATCGCCCTATCTCTTGATTTCTTGAAGAATAATCATTCGTGTGGTGTTTGCTTCAAATATTTTAGTATCTTGTAAACTTCCTAGCATGGTTGTGTATATATTGACTCACCAACCTGAATGCAAAAAACTATGTGTGGTCTTGTGTGCGAAAGATATATTAATTTTCCCACCAATTGCTAGTACATCATCTTGTTTACTGTTTCTCCTTCAAACATCAATGTTTCTCTTAGTAAGTGGTGTACTCCATGCAATCTCAATCCCTAAAAAATATTTTAGCATTGCCAACTTTTTCACTTCGAATTCTTTGCCAACAATTTCTTCACGTTCTTTATTTATGCTACATTATCACCTATAATAATAATTTTATCAACATATATAATTCAAATTGATATTTGACCACTACCTGTTTGGTTGATGTATAGAGTATGATCTGCCCGACTTTATTTGTACCCACGATTTTTTACTTCTTTTGAGAATTTGTTGAACCTTGCCCTGGGTGACTATTTTAGTCCATAGAGAGATATTTCAAGTTTTCACAATAGGTTTGTTCCTTGTTCAAATCATGGTGGTTGTATCATGTAGACTTCTTGATCTAGATCCGCATTCAAAAAACATTTTTTTATGTCTCGTTGATGAAGTTCTCAATCTAAATTAGCTGTTAGAGAGAGTAAAACTTTTACAGTAATCAATTTAGTAACTAGGGAAAGGGTCTCACTAAAATCAATTCATTGTGGTTTGGGTAAATGCTTTTGCTACTAGCCTGGCTTTGTAACTATCAACCTTTTCGTTCCCATCATACTTTCTTGTAAACACACATTTGGATCCAACAATACTTTTTTATATGGTAATTTAATCAAGTTCTAGGTTTTAATTTTTTGTAACGTTGTCATTTATTTAAGTATAGCATTTCTCCATTTTGGGATTGCTAAAGCTTCTTTCACGTTGCTGGATACAATAATATTGAACACAGTAGTAGTAGAAGTTTGAAAAGAATATATATTAGCATAAAGCCCATATCTGTTAATATGGAGAATTGTCCTAATCCTTTTTCTAATACCAATGGGAACATCAAGGCCTACAACATTTAAATCAATACGATATTTCTTACATGGCTGATCAATTCCATGTGATTCAACCACCGAGCGGACTCATGGTTATGTTGAGTGTTCGTATTTTCATGGCCTTTTCTAGTATAAACACTAAGTTCAGGTTAAACATTTTGAAAAACTAAGTTTTCTCGGATTATCATGGGCATTATTTTCATTTGAGGCATAAGGTGTAACATCCTTATGTTTATCGATCGGTTTGAAAATTCTAATGTATAATAGCTCCAATTGGAATATCCAGACCCTATGACCAATTTTTAGCTTCGTCATGCGTATATGTTGCCCCTTGAAGCGAAATATTGGAAGAAAAAAGGGAGCTTTATAAAAAACGGTGACGTCCGGGATGTAAAAAGGTTCTTTGTTTTAGGACACAAACACCGATATCATTTCTGGGTAGCAGAGTACCTAATAAAAATGGATTTAATGGACCTTGGATCCAGTTTAGATCTGTCCGGGGATGGCACATACATGTCCAAAAGAGGTGAAATAAAAGATTTTGAGCGGAAGAGTGGTGGAAAATATATGAGAAAATTCTTCTCAAGTAGAGAATGAAGAGATTTAAAACTGATAGAGCGACTTGGAAGTCGGTTTACTAAGTATGCATCGGTAGGAATGTCATCACCCTATAGATATTTAGGAACGTGCATAGTAAACACAAGAGCGTGTAAACCTCCAATAGATGTCGGTTTTTTGTTCAGCATTCCCGTTTTGTTGGGGCATGTATACACACGAGCTCTGATGGATTATATCATGTTTGTTAAAAGAATTATTTAAATTATAATTAACAATCTTGACAGATGTTTGAAATTATGTTGGAACCTTGTTGAAGAAATTTTGAAAACTTTGAAATACATCAGCTTTATATTTTAAAAGATAAACCCAAGTAAGGAGAGTGGGATCGTCAATGAATGTGACAGACCACTGATAACCATTTGATATAGTTTCTTTAGAGGGGCTCCACACGTCACTGTGAACAATTGAAAACGGACTCATAGGGTTGTAATCCCTCAAGGGGATCGGGTGTGTTTAGCTAATTGACATACATCACATTGTAGGTGTATGTTTTTTTGGAGAATAACTTTGGAAACAATTTTTGTAAGTAATTAAGATTAGTATGACCAAGTCGATAATGCCATAATAAAACATCATTAGAATCCATAAATAAATTAAAATTACTCAAATGTTCAAAAGTACCAAATAACAAGTAGGAATTAAGACTTAAATGTTAGCAATTAAAATAATAAATGCCATCAAGAATCTTAGAAGTACCAATCATCTTCCCCAATATTCGGTCCTGACAAATACAAGAATCAGGGGAAAACTGCACTACACAATTATTATTGTGGGTCAATTTACTAACTGAAACTAAAATAAAAGCGAATTGCGGAATATAAAGCATATTTTTTAAAATTACTATTTCACCCTTCCTCTTAATTAAAAGTGACATGTCTTTTGCAATTTTTACACAATCTTTTCTGTTCTCACGATTATACTTAAGGCTATTCTTATTTGGGGATTTTTAAAAACTCCTTTTTTCTTCTTCAATTGGCAAATGCATCTTATGATTTTTTAATCCTAAGGTCCAATTCCTCTAAGTTATTCTCATTCCTATAATTGATTCTACCCTATGATGAGATTGAGGGTCCATTTTATCATGCATGTCGATTGAATTGGAGAAAGTGGGGGTTGGGAAAAAATAATTAAACAAAGATAATCAAGAATCAATTATCCATGGGGCTAAGTTAGAGAGGTTTGAGGTTCCGCCGATGATAGTTGATGGCGATGGATGGTGAAGTTGAGTGGTTGTTGTGTCCCCTGAGTTATGTAATCCAGTACCTCCTCCGTCTTTACCACGGTGGTCGCCTATATAGCTTCGCCTGTTGTCTGCCTCCTTGAAGTCCACTCTTTGAGTCGTTATTGATTCAACCATGGCAACAAGGATTTCTTGTCTCCTCTCAGAAAAATCCTCCCTCTATACTGGGAAATGTTCTTCGATTGATACACCCTATCTTTTAGGATTGTTTTTCTTATACTTCATGTTACACTATGAAGCATAAAGGGTCTATATCATCATATATATTAATATCCTTCCATTTTTATTTAAATCTGCATAATATTTTGTAATAGATGAATTGCGTTATTTAACTTCTTTCAAATGTGTTATGGTCTCAAAATTTTGTGAGGTATTCTCAGTGTAAGAATACATAGTCTTGTAGTCGTTCCAAATTGCTTTTGTTGTTTCAAAATACATGTAATTGCTGCTTGTGTCATTGTCCATTTACTAACCTGGCCATCACCATTGAATTTTCTACTTGCCACGATGTTTGCTTCGGATCATCGAGTGGAGGTTTAACAAAGTCACTATTAGGGTAACCTAATTTTCTCATACACCTGACACGTCTTAGTGATTGTGCCTATTTGAAATAACTACTTCCATCAAGGATGTGTGATGTAATTTTAATGGTGGAAATGTCTTGACGATACATTAGTCCATTTAAGGTTGTTTTGTTTTGAGAATGAGCCTCTAAGTCGAACTCGTTTGATTGTAGGGAACCAGTGTTGTTTGAAGTTGAATTATTTTTAGTGGATATGATGGCGGCTCAAATCCACATGAAGATGTTGAACACTAAGGCTCTGATACCATAAAGAAACAAAAATGAATAGGTGAGAATAATCTTTGATGATCTATTCATTGAGAATGATTACATCTTTATACTAAGTTATACACTATACACCTCTATATGAAATAAGAAAAGAATATTCATATAATAGTTTTAGTATTAGTAACAAGATTATAATAATTACACAAAGAATCCTTTCAAAATGTTCAAACAGCTATATTTCAATATTTTTTGGGAAAACGAACTTTACATCTACTAGAAAATGATGGTGAATGTCCAACATGGGAACTATTAGATGTTCCAAGACCTTAGATGGAATGATACTTGAGTATAAAATCATATAATAATAAAGTTCATCATTACCAACCACTCTATCTTCTTCACTTAAGACCAAAGAGAGGATGGAAGAGAATGATGTCTCACGTGTGGGATCCAATATAGACACACCAAAATAGTGTTTTTTTAAGTACTGAAATGACTATTTTACTCCTGAGCATTAGTTCTGTAACTACTACACTTACAAATAGGGGGACAAAATAATCATTTCACTCCCAACTTGCTACTGTTTTGGTGTGTGTATAACAGTTCAGCTCACGTGTGGTAACATTAATGCCAGTGACAGAAGGACTAAACACTTGAGGAAAACCCATGAGTTTGAGCAAGAACATCACAATCTTGGAGTGGCTCACCAATATCTTTGAGAGAGTATAATAGAGTGAGGATTTAGTGAATATAATAATCCACTATGAAAAGAGTGCCTGAATAGTTGGATTTTGAACCGCAAGTGCATCTGATTTGATGATGTATGATCCAGATAGAGTTGTTCCAAAGTGTTCTGAGGTAATTTTGTAGAAGGACAATCATGATTCAAGAGAGTATCAAGAACATAATCAAATGATGTAGTAATAATAAAACTATTGCAAAGAATTGTCACATTGAAGCCAATCTTCACACCTTGGATGAGTATCATCAGGACGAAGGATGGTATGTACGACAATGATAATCAAACAATTTTTGTGTGTAAAGAAATCTAGTGACGACTTTCTTCCAGATGAGAAAGTTACAATAAGTGAGAGAAATAGTGATAAAATAATATTTAACATTGAGAAAATGATGTATAATCTCAAGAAGAGATGTGAGATAGAACTACATTATCAGTGACATTTTTAGTGGTGTTTTTAGTATCAAAGAACTATATTATCAATGACATTTTTAGTGGTGTTTTCACCCTCAGTGGAAAATGTAGTGATATTAGGAGGGGGAGGCGGGTTAAGAGGAGGGCGGAGGAACCAACAAAGAAAAAGGATTGTTTCACCTAAGCTTTTGATACCATAAAAGGACTTTACTAGAAGTTATCAAGCAATTATGAGATGCTTTGTATCAATAGTAGTAATAAAAGAGAACAACGCGTGGAGTGCACACCATTATCGGTAGAACAAGTGCCTGTAGTTGTACATTACGTATAATGTATTGTCCCTCAAATCAATAATAACGTTGTATTAGCATCGGCTAGATACGTGTATTTTTTTGTCTCTACTTCTACGAGGGTGTTTGGTTAAGCTTATTTTTTGTCAAAATCAAATAAATTGAAAGAAGTGTTTGACAAATCACTCTAACGTATAAGTTGAAAAAAAAATACTCCATCCGTCTCAAAATAGATGATCATTTAAATCAAAAGTGTTATTAAGGAATAGTGAAAAACTATATTGGTATTGTAAAAATCTACATTAAAAATGTAAAAAAATACATTGAAAATGTAAAAAAGGACATTAAAAATACAAATAATCAACTATTATGGAAAATTAAATTTTTTCTAAATGATCATCTATTTTGAGACGGAAGCAGTAATAACTTTATTTTTTCAACTTTTTTTACATCAATTTATTTTTTAGTTTGACTTGATTATTCCTCAATATTTAACTCCTTATTTATCATTCATTTAATAATTTAGCCCATTAAACTCCAACTAATTACTTGAATATACCGAGCACTTTAAATTGATTATTAAATCAACGGTACTGATGACAACATGTCTCAAATTTGGATGATTAGCTAAATCCATTTGCTTGAAGAGTTGTACCTTGCTCATGAAAAATTATATGTATTTTTTGTATCATCATCAACATGACATGTGTATCGATATACAACTCACTTTTCAAATTAGTGACTTTCCATGATGTACCTAACACTTTGTTAGAAGCCTTTTCTTTTGGAAACAATTAAACCTCTGTCAATATCATCTTATCCAATCTACAAAAGCGTTAGCATTAATAATTCTCGTCAGTTAGAACCACTAGTGAACAAGTCACTTTGGAGCGCCCGTCCACGAGCACGCTCACTACTTTATAATAAAGCAAGATTAAAATCTTATAAAAATCGATTACTAATCATATCAACAATTCAAAACTGAAGCTCAGGACATGCATTTCAGTGAGTAAAGGGCGAGAGTCTTTAGAAATGCCCGACCACGCTGCCACTCCATGCGGCGTGGGTTGAATCACCTTCTTAGCCTCTTCATGCGGTGTGGAGTTCGAGTCGGCGCAAGTGGTAAATCTCATATTGAAGCGGTTTAAAACTCTCGTCTATGACAAGTTGAGACACGTCGCGCGATTAGCTCTCTGTGAAATCGGAAGCGAGGCACTCGAGGGGCCGTAGTGTGACGGTTCGCACTTTAACAATTCAAAACTTAAGTTTAAATGTATATGTTTATCCATATATGTTACAACAGATTTACAATAGAATCTCCTACAGTAAAGGAGCTAATACAACTAGAAGGCTGAGCTAAAAGGGGAGTGAGCTGCTATGACCACCATTGACATTCATCGGCTTACACACTCCTAACTCCTTCAACGCTTCTTTCAGACAGCTTCTAAAAGGCCCAACAAATGTATTGTGCCCATCTTCCAAATGTTACATTAACTTATTTTAGACACTCAAAATTTTGTTTGGTTTCATTTCATACTTCCATTCAAAGTGACAAACTCAAAACTCGGGTTGAAAGGGAAAGATATATCAGAAGCTACTATTTGCTAATTTGTGGAAGGATAGAGCAAGAAGGGACGAGATGGAGCACCCACCTCCTCCCCACATCGGTAAACAAACACGAAAACACTATACACCCCTTTCCCTTTCCTATCCACAAAAGATACAACCTTTTCCACAATATTAAAGGGATCCGAAACGTCTTAGAATTATGTATTATGCACTTTTTCTTTCACAATCCATAACATCTTGAGCATAGGACCATAAGTTTGAATGAGTGACTAGTGACTACAAGTCCCCAGTTTGTTCAATTACCTAAGTCCCACGTACACCGATGTTTCTTGAATCTTTCTCCTCTTCCACAGTCTGTCCACTGATGTTTTCCAGTTGCATTGTTTTAAGTTGCTCCTGGATTATTTGAAGTTGTCTCGCTGTATCATTCTTTGGTGGCCTACCACGCTTGCGCCCAGGGACTGGTGTGGGCTTCCGAACTCGCTTATTCGTTATCTCCTTCCCCTCTTCATTTGGATCCTGCAATCTACTCTTCTTTTTCGAGGCATCATTTTTCCCTGGGGGCTTTAGTTGGTCTTTTTTCTCCGTTTTTGGTGGTCTACCCCTTCCTCTTTTTGACACCTGCCACAGTGAAAAACACAAGTGAATTTCGTACCAGCAAGTGTTAGTCCCACTGCCGATAATGTTCAAGAAACTAATTTTGAATTTATTGTGTTTTTTAATATAAATTAGACTTTTACCACTAAATGTAACTGTATCTTTTAAAGTTCTAGTTATCAGAAATACAGAAAATGATTCAGATTTCGTCATCTCCATCTGCATTTATTTGACTTTCATTTGCATTACTAAACAAGTTTTGTGGCTATTACACATATTATAACTTGAGCTTCTTGTTCAGGAAGTTTATTGCCAGTTTATCTCAAGTTTCCATTATGTATATTCTTCTTGCTCCACTTAGAATCATGTTATTACTAAACTGTATTTCTTCCAACATATCTTATGTCAAAGTTTCCATATATCTGATTGTTTTTTTGTTATATCGTGAATAGCTTTGGAAAATGGCATCTTGATTCAACGTATATCTTGAACTTGATGAAATTCAAAGCAAAATAGCGAGAAAAATAGTAGGGTATATGGAATTCTATTACTTTATCATGCAAGTTCTGCCCACATGTTGCAATTTGTACCTCCAATGGTATATCTTGCAGATTGGATTCTACAACCTCCTGAACTTGATGAAATTTTTCAGTAGTCTCATTGTTTGCTGCCATATATTCTGAAATTGGATTTGTTTCTTCAAATATTAGATTCTTTCGTATCATGCCTCTTTGTTTTCCACTCCCTCTTCCAGTAATTGGTGTCTGTATCGGACTAATTTCTTCGGCATTAGCACCTTGCTTGCATTTCCTGATGTTTTTTCTCCCTGGATTCTGCAGTGTGGTAAAAAAGGTTATACTGTATAAAATTTGTTGGTATCAGACTTTGCTCAATATTTTGAAACATTCGAGTACTGAGGTTGTGCATTCGATCCTCAAAAAGGGTTGTTGGTTTTTATCTTATCACTTAAAAAACAATTTTACCAAAAAGGAACTGAATGCCACTATGCTAGTAACATTATTGATCTTGTTCACCACCTTAAGCTGATTACTCACTATAATCGACAAGGAAAACACTTTTTTGTATTGAAAGTGAACTGATCAAGGAAACACTTTGGCTTGAAATGAACCAAGGAGAATCTTCTTGTTTAGGGACTGACTTGTTAATGAAACTACATTGTACCAAATACTTTATTTTTTGTTATCTTGGAAAACATATCAAATATTAAAATTTATTTAACATTTAGAATGGTAAGAAAAATAGAAGGAGAAAGCACAAAGGGATATCAATCACCTCAGTGGTTGCTTCGGTATGTCTGTCTAGTGCTACAATTTGCGAATTGCCAACACTGAGGCCTGTATCAGGAGCTGAGACTACACTACAACTAGGACCGTCATTTCTTTCATTAGCTCCATTAGAAACTACGTAATTCCCATCTTTGGTTTGAACAACATCACCTTTCTTGCAAAGAAGGTTCAAGTGGTGCTCGAGCATACCATCATGATCCCATGGCAAATCTTTAGAGTTTTTCTTTATGAAAGTTGATATAAGCTCTTTGCCAGAACCTTCTTTTTCATTCAACTGCTCAATTGCTTCCTGGATCATCTGCATTTGAGAGATTACACATGAATATCAAGACAAAGGTAAATAATGAAATGTGAAAGAAAATCAAATCCATAAGCATGTCAAACAATACAACAATAATGCTACAACAAAAGAATGTTCATTTATTTCTTAATACAACATAAATTCTAGTAATTAGTTTCAAAGAACAGGCACAAAACTTTACCTCAACTGTTTTCAACCTCTCCCTAGCCTAAAGGATATGTATCAAGTGTTGTTAGCACAGTATAAATCTGATTAAAACAGATTTAAGCAATGTTAACTAGATTTAAGTCATTATAAACTCACATCTAAATTATTGCTTGATAGAACAAGGGGAAAGGGAGTGGGTGGAGAGGAATAATTGAAGAGCTCCTTCTGGATTATCAACTACCACATTTTAGCCCACTACTTTACAATACACCATCTATGTACAAAATTGAAATATTATCAGGCAGTTTAGCGGGTGACGAAGGAATTGAAACAGAAGGAAAACATGATATTCCAACAACAATAAATAAAGAAGAGTGGTAACAACAAATTAGAAAGAAGCAAAAAAATAAAATAAAAAACTAACCGCAGCATAAGGGGGGTGATCAGGGGTGCTTAAACAAGGGAAGAGCTCATCAAGGTGTCGTTCAACAAGTGAAGTTTGAGTAGACGAAAATGGCTTATTATTAGTCTTGGTGCAAGCAGAAGCTACATGCATGACCAGTTTCTTGAAGTTGTCCAAGGCACATGATGTTCTTGGTTCATCACTTTGGAATCCATTTCTGTCCCTTTGAAAATTGTCAGAAATTATGAATTTTGGGACAACATTGTCAGATTCTTTGTGGGGAGACGGAGTTTCCAACGGTGGTTTAGTTGGCTCCATTTTCAGTAGAAACGTGTTTTGCCTTTTGGTATTTGTTCAACTACAACAATAATGAAACGTTTTGACCAGAAGGAATATAATTTAATACGGAGTATATTACACCGTCGCTGTCAAAATAAATGATCAAGAACGATATCAAAAGTTATATTAAAATCAGAAAATTACACGGAATGAAACGCTACATCAAATCAGAAAAATGTATAATATTAAAAATGCAAACAATCAACTATTGTGAAAAAATAAATTTTTTCTAAATGATCATATATTTATATTTTCGGCATTTTATAGTAGTAGATATTGTCAAATATTCCTAAAATATCATATAATTTAATCAACAATTTTCAAATCAATAAATTTTAAAATGTTACCTAATACTCTCTCCGTTTTATAATAGTTGTTGTTTTAGTCAATTTTTTTGTTTTTTATGGGCTTGTTGCTTTTTGAAGATAATAAATAACATTTTACATTTTCTTATCAGGATTTTCGACTTTTTTTCTCGAAATAAACAACCAACCACTCCGATATCATTAAAATTAATTGTCATTCTACATTTTGAAATCTAATTTTGATTACTTTTTCTTTTCTTTAATCTATGTGCAAAATGATAAAACGACAACTAAAAAAAATGAAGGGAGTACATACAACTATAATTTGAAATATATAAACATGACAATAGTTTAATATGATAAAAATATTATATTTTGATATATTAAAAAGAACTATAAATAAATATTTTGAAGCTTAGAATTTAAAAATATAATTTTTCAAAAATTCAAAATCAAGAATTCCTTTTATGAATGGAATTTATCCATATTCCCTAATATCTAATTCTAAGAAGATGTGTGACGCCGCCTCCCTAAAATTTTCTAAAATGCACTCATAATCATCACTTTTTTATTTTAAAAAGCAATTTTTTATGCATGCATTTTAACAACTTTTCTATTATTCACCCAAAATAAAAAATCAAGATAAATAACAATATGTGAGCTGTGACAAATTTCAAGAATTTTTAGAGGCCAAATTATTTTGCGAAGTTTTAAAAATATCATTTATTAATTCCTTTAATTTTTTAGCCCCTATTATAGCTTTTTTTATACGCATTTACTGTGCTCTATACGCCTCACTAAGTTTCAAAAATAGTAGCTCAATCAATACTAAAAACGAAAAAACGATGTTTTTCAACTCCCTAAAATAAGTTGTCTCTCTATAAAATTATCCACCCACCCTCTTTACCCCATAAATATATACTCTCCTTATTATTTTTTAATAGTGAAGTGAATAATAAAGAAGCTACTAAAATACATACATACAAAACCAACCCCTAAAATAAGAAAAAATGACGATTTCACCCATTTGTATAAAAATTATGAGACGATGTATTATCAACTTCCCTACTAAGTGCCAAATAGGGATGAATCACTAACAATGAAAAAACTAAGATTTTTCAACTCCCCAAAATGCTCGCTTCCCAATAAAATTATTCACCTACCCATCTTCACCCCCTAAATTTATACTCTCTCCTTATTATTTTTTCAATAACGGTTGACACAGTGAAACTCCCAAAGAACATCCATAAAATAAACCCTTAAAATAAAAAAGTAGTCATTTAGAGTGCATTTTAGGGAAATTTTAGGAAAACTGATGTACATGCCCTAACATATATTCCATCGAGTTTTTTTTTAGTTGTCATCCTATATATTTTCACGCCAACTAACAATGAATTAAGAATGAATGAAGTTTTACATATATATCCCTAATTAATGAATCAACACTAATTTAATGAACGTATTAGTATTAATTACATATACATTAAATGAGTTTTAAAGGAAAAACCAATCAAATGTTATATTGAAAATTCAAAGTGAGAAGTCTTTTATAACATTTTTTTTTTGTTAGGATGACAACTAAAATAATCGGAGCACGTATAAAAGTGTGAATAATCATTTCTTACATTTTGTATAAATCTCGTATCACTTTCCGATTACATCTTATCGAGCGATTGTCAAAGCTGTAATTAAAACAGACTCAGTCCCCAATAAGGACACTCAGAATAGCTTAGTCCCCTCAGATGACAATAAAACAGACTTTCTATTCCCCATTGACAGATCGTTAAAATTGGACCATCAAACATGTCTTGACTTCATTTTTTGGACCAATTTATAATTTTATAAACCTTTGGGCATATTAATTATCAAATTTTCACGCATAACAAATTAAATTTGATATTTAGCCCAAAACTTTGGGATTACTTTGGAACGAAAGAAAAAACTATCCTAACTGATATGGATTAGATTAATGAAGACATAATGGGCTACTGACCCATTATATAAGCACTCCAGGCAATGCTGACAAACAAATTAGCCAATCTGCGCCTGGTGATCACAAATCCTGTCCACATCCTAAAAGCGCCTTCGACTTCACGAGTATTTCTTATAAATACCATCATACGCCTTCATTTGGCGCAAAGAATGCTAAACCGGTAACTCTACTGCTCGATAGCCTTTTAACACCCGAAACTAACTTAGGCATCTGAGTTGGCTACGACGACTTCGGTCGCCGCTCAGTAATTCTGCACCCCCGGTTTCATCACTGGCATCATGGAGCAAGCGAGGCATATCACGAAGAATCACTCTGCATGAAATGCAAGATACGTGACAACCACCTGGGAATCACATATACAACCACCTGAATCACATCCACCGTGCATTCCGAGGCTCAAAGAAAAGTGAAAGCCGGTTCGCATCAAGGTTCGGTGGATACAACTCTGTGATAAATGCCCGGACCTCAACTGCAGTTAAGTAGATTTATCGACATTATACTCTAAGTCTCTTCCTATAAGAAGACTGAAAAAGACACACATCAATTGACGCCGTCTGTGGGGGATCCAAATGTTAACAATTCACGAAATAACCACGGGGCTAGTTCAAAACAGTTACAAGACAAGCCAGCAAACATGTCCTACCACAATGCTAGGTCATACAAGGAAGAAATCAGTCGAAGGAATTATCACGAAAGGGGGCACCATCGACACCATACACGGTAAAGCGCCCGCTCAAATTCCTTTCGCCACCACACGGTGAGGTCGTGGATTACAACCAAGATGACTATTCCTCTAGATCCCTCACCCCTAGTCGGTCCCCACATAAGGACAACCGCTGGTCACACAAGTAAACTCATGAACGGGGTCTCCCGAAAGCGAACAACCGACACGGTTACAACCCTCAAGCGAAAGTTAAAGAAGAAAATTTGTAGAGAGGACAATGCCGGCAATGGTGATGTTATAAGCCAAGCCTCCAAGTGACAAGCAGGGTGAGTTAAATAACAGGTTTAAAGACATAGCCCCCTCCAAGGTCCCGACTAAATACAGTACTTTAATCCCCTTTTCACACAGACTGAGACACGAGTCGATGCCAAGGAGTTTTAGAATACCTAAGTTCAATACTTACGATGGCATGGGAGATCCTAGAAATCAAGTCAAGGCCTATGACTCACAATTGTTCTTTTGGGTGAGGATGACGCGGTACGCAAGTATTTTCCGAGCATTGTCAGAGTCAAGATTGAACGTCTCCACAAATTGCCACCTAACACCAAAGACCGCTGGCAGACTTCGTGACGCTCTTCATGGATAAATTCGAGCATCTATCAGGGCTGAAAAAGACTAAGAGGGATTTAATGAACATGAAGTGTAACGAGGCGAGACACTTCTGGATTATTCCACCCATTCCAAAGAGTTTCGACTCAACATACGGCCACTAAGCAGGCGTGAGCACGCGCCTATCACCGTCATAGCCTGCACCGTCAAGGGTTGGTATCGGGAACCCGCAACCACCGCATCACCGCCCAACTAAATTGGCCATACATAAAGCCGAGAGGCTAAAATCTACCGGCGGACAAATGAAAAGTTTAAATTGGCGGAACAACCGAGGTCCCCTAAAAGAAAACCAAAAGGAAAGGTTACAAAAAAACCCAAAAAAGAGATCATTTCTAGATTAGCCCCAAGAGAAAGATCACCGAGAGAGAGAAAAATGTAAGGGCGGTAACCTCAAGAATCGATATACAACGCCAAGTATTACCTGCTAAGAAAGCATCTAAGACGAAGAGCCCGTACGCCCGACAAACGCTGCTGCTGCCTCAAAACTGTGTCTCATCCGACCTGGCATCTCGAAGAAGCATGTGATCACAAAGACCACGGGTACGACACTAATGATTCGGGTTTAAGGGCTTAAATAGAAACTCATTAGAAGAGGCACCTTAAAGAGTTCATGGTAGAACAAATTCTGCTAATCCAAGACGGTCTCACCCCAGAACGGATAAACCAAGGAGCTCAAGCCCCGGCATTACGTATTTATCGATATCATTTCAGAGGATCGAAAAGCAGAGTGAGATACCTCTAATTCCCCAAAGAAATACGCCAGTTGAGCCGCATATGTGCTCGCACTAATGGCCACCATCGGCTGCTTATGATAAAGTCAAGAAAAGTCAGAGGGGATTAAGATACCTCACGACATCCCCTAATATGAGTCCTATGATTGCAACTTCGGGTGGCAAAAGTTAACGTTATGGATACGGAAGTCATGATATCTTATACTTCGGGAACGTGCGACGGGCTACCTCGAACCTTAAAAACTACCCGCACACCTCTCACGGGGTTTACAGACACTTAAGATATCCCGCTATGGATACAGATCCGATCTACAGCCGAGTAGTTCTCGAACTCGACGATAAGAGCTTCCTTCACGGTGTCGATATATCTAACCCCTCGCATTAACCCGCTCATCGACATCCAATCTCACGCCCCTCGGTAGCACAATTTCACCACTCCATTTGAAGATGAAGTTTCAAACCACGAAAGTGAGCTTTTTGCTGGCGAGTGAGGCCGAAAGCGGTTTCGGTCTCATATCGCCTATCCTGCATTCCTATGGTGCCGGGCCTGCAGTAACCACCCGACGTGGGGTGCAAAATGGGTTAACTCTCCGAAGATAACGAAAGACAACAATCATTAAAGTTCGGACAACTCCCCAAAGCGAGCATACAAGAAGTGGTTGTCCCTACGAAGAATTCGAGATTGTCTCCCCATGAAAAACAACCGCAGTAAGACAATGATAGAACACAAATTAACCAAGAGCAATCGGGGTTATATTGACAAAACTTCTACAAAGTACGGGGTTGTGTCTTCGACGGAACCCCGCATACGCCATGAGTTAATACTAGAATAACACTACACCAATCAGACGCGGACCCCCGCCCCATGCCCTCTGCTAAGAAAAAGAAAGCCGAATTTCTTCAAGAAAGTTAACTGCTATCCGAGTAGTTAAGTCGACAAATTGATTTAGGTAGGACTATCCGAGAATTACACCCCCGAGCGATCAAGCACGTGTTCACGGTCAAGAAGTCTAACTAATCCAGAAATGGAGAACGCCAAGACCGACTCTCACCAACCTCAATAAAGCTCGCCCCAAAGACACTTCTCCACTTGCTTGGGGAAGATCGGGTGTACGGGAGTCACGCAAAATAGATTTTGACTTTCTAGACGCTTCCCGAGGGTATCATCAAATACTCGAAAAATCGATCAAGAAACTACCACGAGTACGGGTCAGATCACCGACAATAATGCCCTCATTTAAATGGGGCAACATACCAAAGGACGTGTTTAATCAGATCTTCTCGGAATAAATCAAGTGCAACACGAAAAATTCCATGTGATCATATGTCGTCAAAATCAAGAGAAAGCGAGGAACATTTACGTAACCTCGAATGCATATCGGAAAGACCGCTAAGGATTAACATCGGCAGTTGTTCATTTTGGGGCGACTCTCGGGAAATTTTTCGATTCATGATGTTTAACGGCATGTAACCTAATCCCTAAAGACGGGAGGCCATAGTACAAATGCAAGCCCCGACTCCTTTATATGAAAGTCACAGACGTGTCTTTTTGGCTCTCTCAACCAATTCATATCTCTGGCCCGAGATGTGAATCCTTACCCTTTTTTCCGAAAACTGAGACAAGCCTCCCAAGAAGAATTCAAGTGGGATGAAGAATGTGCCCGATCTTTTAACGAGTTAAAAGCATACCTGACATCTCAAAATACCGACCATAAATTAAGAAAAAGAGGAATTAAGGAAGAGTACTTAGTCGTATCCTGAGGGCGCAGCAGTGTTTTTATGCTGACAAGAGACAAAACTGTGGCTTCTCCATCTACTATGCGAGTCATGTTCTTCTCATAGACCAAGCAGTTACCCCTTATTTGACAAGTTCACGCTGCCTCTAGCTGATCTCTGCCAGAAGTTCTCTGGCCTACTATGAAAATCACCCTATAAGCGTCACGTAGCTGTTTCCTAAAAAGAATACTTTCCAATCCAACACAAATGTGAGTTGCTCACTTGCTGGCTATAGAACTAAGGAAGCCTGAGATCACTTTCCGACCTATAACTAATAAAAGCTCAAGGCCTCATTGAACAAGCGCTACGGCCGAATGGAATGGAAGTTAACTCAAACTATGCCAACACCTCGCAGGCCTCATGTGGACGATATACGTGAGATGTGCGCCAACAACCCGAAAGAGCAGCGCAGGATCTTAATTCAGGGTCAACTTTGGCTATTACTTAGTTCAAGTCTGGCAACGCGAATCCTAGCAAAAGTGGGGATTCTAAGCCGCGATCGAACAGATCGTGGAGCATCAAAGGAAATTAACGAAGCCGAGAAGTATCACGCTAAAAGCTGCTAATATAGTCACAAAAGTTTGACTACGTGGTCTGAACATATAGCCCGAGTAAACCACGCCGATCATCTATCTGGGTCATTAAAACTTACATGAGGATATCTCAAGAAGTTCATATCAACACTCCTGAAAAGCCCATTTACGGGGCTATATTCTGCACTGTGGCCCCGCGTGGTAAGAGGGAAAGATCAAGCAATTCCCACAATCAAGCTTTTTAAATCGGAGTAGTCAACAGGACAAGTGCCGAGGCTAGAAAATTACAAAAACAAAAGTTATAAATTTCAAATGTTCCCAAGGAGTCAGATAAGACTTCCCACCTAGACCTCTTACTATTTCAGATCCCCGAAGATAAAATCCAACAAACTCGTCAAGTCCACAGGAAATCAGGACATCATACAAGGGGAAAATCTTTGGGCCCTAAAGATAACCCCGAGGTACTTCCGGACCCACACTACGAACTTAATTCTTGAAAGTACATAAAGAGGCGCTGATTTCGCTAAAAGACGTAAGGCAGCTCCTAGACAACCCGTATGAGATGATTGTGTTTCATTCCATACCGCTTGGCACGGGATTCAAGGGACACCCAGGAAGCCTCACACCCAATACAAAGACGAGGTCACAAGCATGGACTATTTCAAGAACGGGCAGGCTTACGCCTCTAAGAACACCACGGCCGAAGATATCGGGAAGAGTTCATAATGAAGAACATCATTAGTCGCTAAGGGATACCAAAAGAGGTCAGAATGACAAAGTGCCCTCGGCTGACGCTTCTCTACTTCTAGACACGCTACGAATCCGGCCGGTGATAACACCGCTTTTGCACCAAGATGTTATCCCCAAGCCAACAAATGTATAAGTCATTAACATGACCATTTTTCAAGGAATAAAGAAAAACCCCTCGAGTCGTGAGCAAAGCCGGGCACGAGACCTCCTACGAGCCCTCCGTCCTATCGAACCATTCTCCAACGCCACGAGAAACTCCTCTCGCCTAAGTTATTCGGGCGTACGCTTTTGCCTGCAGGTGCTCATTTACCCACCGTTTTACGCCTGGCTTCAATGAAGAGAAAATGGAGCAGTTGCATTTGGTAGAGCCGCCGCAACTTCACGATGAATTGTAGACGCAGCCTTTATACCGCATTTGCAGGTATAAACACTCACGGCACGATTCTACAACCGCGATTCAATCGTGCAATTCAAAAGAAGCGGGACCTCGTGAGCTTGGGCTCTTCAAAGCCAAGAAGCCAAAGAAGAAAATGTAATCTCAACCCTGCTCGGTGCCGAATTCTGATAAAGTAGATGAAATCATAAAGCCTGTGTGGACTTATGAACTGTAGAACTCTCCTGGGAAAATCATCAAGATACACGGCACGATCTATCTCAAAACATACTACATTTTAAGATCGCAGCTGATGTAATCTCCCCTCTTTTGTAAACAAACTTGTAGAGCAAGAGGCCTGACAAGACGAGTACGCTTTCGAAATAAAGAAATCTTTGAGCAATGAAAGTTCATTAAATAAAACAAGAAAATCTAAAGTGAATAAGATCACCTAGCCTCCTCTCTGAAACCTACGTGAATTGGGATCACCATGGGGTCCTCGCGAATCAGACACTGAAGTGAAATTTAATAAGATCATTCCACCTTTATTAACTTAAAGGAAAACCCGAGTGAATTAGATCATCATGTCCTCTAAAGCGAATCAGATCACCCGCGCCGAATTTAATAAGACTATCCAACCTTTATTAACCCCTCAAAGAAACCTGCGCGACTAGATCACTATGTCCCTAAAGTAATCGGATCACTCAGCACGAACGAATAAGCATCATTCAACCTTTATTAACTTAAAGGGAAAACTAAGGTTAATTAGATCACTCGCGGGTCCACTAAAGCTTAATCGGGGACACTGGTCGAATGAATAAGATCATTCAACATTTATTAACTTTAAAGAAAACCCGTGTGAATTGGGATCACTAAGGGTCCTAAAGGAATCGTATCACCGTGGTTATGGAAAATCCGGGGTATAAAAATACCGAGAAAATTCAGAAAGAAGTTAATAAAAGTTATAACTATCACGGCTCATTCCCGAAGAGAATGATTCCGTGATAAGTGCGTGTTATGTTATCACAAATAACATTTACAAGAAGAAAAAGATAAAGAAAAGCACAGTCATTTAATGTAAGCAGAGCAAGAGCTACCGTAATAAAAAATTACAAAATAAGAAAACACAGAATCCATTACTAAACAAAAGTGTGTTACAAAGTAATGGCACCCGCACTAATAGCAGGCCCGAGGAACATAAACAAAAATGTACAAAAGATAAGTACGGGACAAAAGCTGTGAAAATTTTACCCAACATCTGCCCTCTTCAATCCTCCCCAAGATCAACATCACTCATCGCCGTATGCTCAAGTATCACTTTCTTCAAGATCCACCCCAGGATCACATACTCCTTCCTAAGTTGTTCTTCCCACAAACTCCTGAAAGACGGAATTTAACATCATCGAAGTTCTCGGAGATTTTGAGACTATAAGTCTTCATTATGGAGACAGCGTCATCCACACCTGATGTCCTTATACTCGACCTCCTTAAAGTCAAGCTATGACATCTTCTACAGGCCTCCGACAACTCTTCTAACGCACTTTAAAGCTCAAAGTTGCCACCATTTTGTCCTCGAGCTCTTTTTATACGAGTCTCGATTTTTCTGTAGGCTCTCGAAATTAGCGTCCGTTTGCTACTGGAAGCAGAGGTCAGACTGATTTCTCAAGCTCATTACAAACGGGATTCAAGATCTCGCACGCTGGGCCTGAAATCCTCACCAGCTCGTTTACCCATCTCTCTCTCTAACGACCTTTAATAAACGTCTTTCCCAGAAAGCCTGCCGGGCCCGTATAAGCCTCGTGACCTTCACATTCACCCATTTCGCCAGCGTTGTTTCTGTTACTCACCTGCTGACCGAAAAAGACAAGCAAGCATCGGCAAGAGGAGAAAACAACAACAAAAAATAAAAGAATTAAGGCAAAACATACCTTGGCGATGGAAACGAAAAGCATGCCATGACGGACGGGCGGACTTAAATCCATAATCCCTCCATGTCCCTCTTCGCCAGCGCCCTACAGCAGCAGTGGAAGCCGTGATTCTTTTCTTAGATACGATTTCCCTCGCCATTAATACCCGGCGAAGCGGTATAAGTGAAGCCCTGAGCGAACCACTACAGCCGGGCACCACCGTCAGCGCATGAGGAAAAGATTGATGACCAAGTTCGCAACATCCAACGAGAGTGAATGATCGGGAGTTTCCAAAGCAGTAACAGTGATAGTGATGAAATTTCAAGTGAACGTTAGAAAATGTAGGGTGCCATTTGACCAAGAGATAAATCGGCTGTGAGCATCCTGATCACCTTCTTTTAAAGCTTTCCGAGGCTTCAGCCGATTGCGAGTCATGAGAAACTTCGAGGACTCTGCAAGAAGCGCCTTCTTCCTCTGGCCAATCTTAGCCAAAAGGGTCCTTCCCCTCAAGTCATAGCTCAAATTGACTTCTCATAATTTATTCATGACTCGAGGAGTTCTCTTCGTAGGCTAATGTGTTCACCGAAAATAAAAACAAAGACATGCGAGTAAAAACACATGAATGCAGAAGATAGCGACGTTAGTAACCAATAAAAGAGATACGACTTACTTGAGCGACATCCTCGAATTGTTAACCCCTTGGTTAAACTCCGCTTGATTAGCACGCTCATCACAAAGACTATGTATGCTGCAGGTTCTGGGAAGCCCATTTTCGCCTTTTCTATCTCAACTCGAGTCCCTTGTAATCTTCATCCCAGAAATGAGGCGCCGATAATTGGGACGAAGCTCGACCTCCGAAGCAAAAGTCATTGGTCGGCCAAGAACCACAACTTGAACCACCGACTCCCCTCCACTTTGTCCACCTTCTTCGTGTATAAGAAATTATAAAGGCGAGAGGCAACTCGAAGCAGTTCTTAAGCGGCCTTTGGGCGAGGACGTTGCGACATCACAATCAACAAAAGCTATGTCGGGGACGATCCCTCGACAACACACGCCCACTGAAAACGCAGCGAGGATCGTGCAGGCGGCATCAAATGACCTCGGGGCCCGATCCACTGGCCGCCAACAAATGACGAGTACAGTGAGCCTGGAGTCTAGTTGAAAAACTCCTGCAACAAAGCAAAGATTCAGTGAGTGGTCATAAGTATCTTCGCTCACCCTTCGTGAAGTGATCTATCAAGACAAAGTGGGCATCCATTCGCTTCCCCTTCCACAGTGTGGATACGGGTCTTCATTCTCCTGAAACCCGTAGTGTTTCCTGGGATTTGTCTCACTGAAGTCGCTGATTGTCCCGGAACCGATAAATTTCTCACTTCTTCATGGTCGACGCATCTTTGATGGATTTTTCATTGAAGACTTCTGAGCAACATGTCTCTGGCGAGGACGCCTCTATTCTCGGGAATTCAAGGGTCAGTGACATCCAACGGGGCTTCGAGAGTCTTCTAAATGACATGTAAGAATGGGCAGGAGGGCTCTCGGGCCGTCTCCCTTAAACAGACCCGGAAAACTCATCGAGGTTCGGGGACATCGTAAAGACAAGATCAATATTATCAGCATTCCCGGCGAACCAAAAAAATTCTGGGCCGATTAGAATAATACATTATAGAGCTGAAAGATAAGTTAGTGCTGAGTTTCACTATTAAAATCAGAACACCACCTACTTCAAAGAACACACCTCCAGTCAGCCAAACGCATTCTCTTCATGAAGTCAAGCCGCCGACGAGGGGTACGGGCGGTCTCGTAAGAACGATGCGCTGCTTTTGATCCGCCATGAGAAAGATCGGGGAGACCGAGCTACAAAACAAAAAGGCAACACACAAGAGAGAAAAGAAATTGGTAGAGAATCGGTTTCTATTTTTGGAAGAAAGCGATAATAATTAGGAAAAATGGAGAAGTAAAAGGGAATTAGGAGAGACATACCTTTTAAGAGGAGTTTAAACACGTGTCTCTTGGGATTCACAGGCCATAAATTTGGTTCCAAGTATTGGCGAGATTCTTAATCCTTCAAATTCCACTACCATTTGAAAAACGGCTTGGAATTTCTTTTAGATTGGTGCAAGCACCGATAATGATCGATTATCGAAGACATAACGCCATCGCCCATTATATACATCTAATGTGCCTCAAGGACTTAAATCAAATAAAGAGTCAATCTGTGCTCTGGGACGCGACACTTGTTCACATCCTAAAAGGCATCAATCTGGCATTTCTTATAAATACCCATCATATGCCTTCATTTAGAGGCAATGCTAAACTTATGAAATCTCACTGCTCAATAGCTTTTAAACGCCTCCGAACTAACTTAGGCATCGAGTGGTCAAGGACGACTTCTGGGTCATTGCTCAGTACCTTAACCCCTGTTTCATCACTGAGAACACGGAGCAAGGAGTCGCATGATCATCAGTAACCACTCTGGCATCGAAGCAGCATACGTGACAACCACCTCGAATCACATATACAACCACCTCGAATTACATCCACCGTGTATCCCAGGCCCAAAAGAAAGTGAAATGCGATCGCATCAAGGATTTATTGAACTCCACACTGATAACTCTAACCTCAACCACGGTACACTAGACGACGCTGATGATATTTTATATATAAGTGAAAGCTGGATTTAAACGGTTAGTATATAAGTTAAGTATCTAACCACGACGCTGATACTATTTTGAAAGTAATAAGTTCAGACTAAACGAAGAATTCAAGTAGATAATTCCGCATTTCAAAGTTTTATCTTTTATTTAAGGTATACGCCGTCACTGTATTAAGATAATGAAACGATTTGGGAGGTTCTTATGATAAACATTCAGATGTCATGTGAGGCGATGACTATAATCGGGGAGAAGACTTTCGGAAAGTGTAACTAAAGATAATGGGTCGAAATAGCGAAATGTCAGTCAAAGGCATGCTCGAGTTGTATATTATATCGGGAATTAGCTTATACTGTGATAGATAACAAATGTAGAGATATCTCCGTGATTAAGACGTGACGAGTAAGTTTGCCGACGAGTTGGGTTTATCGACGTTACTTGGAAAGCCACAAGGAAAGATTTATATCAGATTTAGTAGCATATAAAAAATATAACTCTTGGAGGTATATAGTCTTTTAAATAAAGAGACTGGAATATCCTTGTTTGTACGATAAAGCGGGTTAACTGCGATATTTGTATTCACTCAAATTGACTTACTTCCTACGGGGGGCGCTTTTATGCCCAGGTTGTCGAAAATTTCACCGAGACGATCGTCGAGCAATGCTGGGCATTCATGGGAGCGACGACGGTGGTCAAGACCTCACCAAATATACTTTTATCTTCTTTGGAGTTTTCATTGCACGCATAATTATTTTTTGCCGAAGTCAGAAAAAACAAGTTGTTTGACGTTGTATTTATTTTTATTACTTTTCGCTGTTGTATTGCTGCTAGTTCACCCGGATTTTATTTGCAGCTTATATTATTTTTATTATCACATTAAATGTAAGCCTATTTTTATCGTTATCCATCGCCGTACATTTCCGACATTCGCGCTGATTTACTCGGCCCATCCTCGGGGCCCACTCAAGTGTCGCTACGCTTTGTCAATCGATTCACTTCGTGAAAGTTTCTTATAAGATCTTTGAATTCTGATCAAGTTATTTTAATAATTCCATATCACATCTAATACGACGTTTCGATGGTTGACGGCCGACTATACATTTAGTGGTTTTCAGCTAAACTCAGGAGAATATGTAATCCTATATTATTAGATGAATCGAGTTCATCATACTTCTTTAACATTTTTTAAAGAATATTAAATGTTCGCTTAACCAAACCTTATTCATTTGAACTTGTTCAATTGTACATATTATATTTCTAAAATACTACAGTAAATTATTAAACATATACATGCTTTTACTAATACTAGTAATAATACGAGTGCTTTCATTTATTTTATTGATTCTCATAAATCTTATTTATTTAATTTTAATAAATGGGCTTACTAAATATTTATTTTTACTAATAATTGCTACCATTATGGATTCTAAGTATTATTCACATTTCTGATCATATACTCTAAATATATGATGCTAAAAAGATTCCATCTTTATGATCTTTCATTTGTACATATACTTTTATAATTCTTACCGCCTGTGAGATTTCTTTACTTGAATTCCTCGCGGTTAATACATGTTACGATATTCACAAGGTCAAACCAACATAACGAAGATTTAATATCGCTTGTAATTTTCATATAGAGATTAATAGTCAATTGTCCTTGAATTAATCTTAAACGTGAAAAACTTATTTATATGCTCAAAAAGATAACAATAACAACATTCTAATCAAATCATGAATCTAACTCAACAATATGTTAAAAAATATTTATCTAAGCTAAATCCATAAAATCGGGGTCCACCTCGCCCTTGATGCTTAACTCATTCCTCATCCCTCGCGCACTCCATTTCTAAATGATCTTCTATTCTCGATAGTCCACAATATCGAAAAAATATGAGTAGTACATGCAACGCGAACAAGAATCACGTATCGAAAGTTGCATTATCGCAATTTATAACATGACGGGTACCTCTCAGTCGATCCGTGATCGAATCACGCCTCACACGAAAGGTCTTTTTGGTAGATTTCTCCGATGGCCAAAGGATTACTTTAGTCATCCTTGTCATCTATTCATTTTGCCCCCTTGTTCATTCCCCAGTAGCTCAGAACCAAAAATCGCAGGCAAAAACGCCTTAAAATCGCCACCTTATCATTGGGAGATCGCCTCACCTAAGCGAAGCCAAAGCTTCCTCTGCTTTCTTATCCATTGTATCCAATAATGAAATTAGATACTCCGCCGCGTCAATAACGGTATTCATTCAAACCTTTTTTGAAGATAACAAATTGTTTAAAACGAACTAATCCCATTTTCAAGTAACGTAATCGTTTATTCTTTAATAAGTTCAAGCGCTTTTAAAGAGTTGGATCGGGATGTTCGGAGGCTCAAGGATGGTCTAACAACCAAGCCTATTCAAGTGAGCCTCGTGTCTTGTAGTGTGTTATAGCGTTTGTGCTTAAAACTCTACACTTTCTTTAGTATATACATTTAAGTAATAGAACTGATTTCATGGGTTTTAATCTTCAATAGTTTTAAAATTGATAGTCCGAAGTTTTAATCCTAAGTATAGATTGATTCATTGTTAGTGCTCGCATAAACGATCGCAGGTCATTTGTTTCAGAATTGGCTCAAACGATCCTTATTTCTGGGAAGAGAAAACATCGATCATCGAGACCCCATCGGTAGGGCCGGGGTCTCGCTCAAGGTCCTACGACGAGACCCCATCGAGAGGTGTGCCCCCGATAGGTCCCGACGACGACCCCGGCCTCTCGAGGCGGTCTACGTATGGGCTTATAGTCGTTATTCGCCATCGGCTCATCGGCACTCTGCCCTCGATGGGGTCTCGGCGCGCGGCCATTTTCAAAGATATTTTTTATGAACTATATAAGTCTTTCTATTTTAAACCTCAACTTTTTGACCTAATTCTCAAGCATTAAATTCCTTCAAATTAAAAAGGCAAAAGTCAATAACTCTCACATTTAATCTTCACATTCAGAAGCCTTTGGCAAATTGTATTACTCAATCCTCATTGCGGATTTAAGAAATCTCAGCGCGTAGCATAGATTTGCTATTCAGTTGGGAGTAAAGGAAGTTGAAATCCTAAGAGTGTATTTTCGAGTTCAATCTGCAGACTAGGTCAAAATCCCAATGGGTACTGGTCACTGTCGAGCTGTGTGTTTGATAAAAGCTCCCGGCAGGTTGTCAGCACAGAATCAAACAATTCTTCAAGAGCTAGTTATCTTGCCAAATTCCGAGGCCGGGGAGTCGACTACGAGCACAGTGGAACCTGCCTCAAAAATCGTGTATCGCTCTTCTATCTTTTTACTCATTACTTTCAAGTATTCTTGTTATTTTAGCTAATCATATATTTGGTTGTTTAATTCTTGACTACACTATTCTGAGTCATAAATTTCTGGCCCATCGAATTAATTTATATTCTATTGGCTGTTAATTCCAAGATTATTAAATCAAACTGAAAAGATAATAAATTTAACTTAAACCTTATTCACCCCCCTCTAAGGTTATATCTTAGGCTAATACCGATAAGTAATCATGATGACGTTTAGCTCAATTCCTGAGAGTTTGGGATTCCAGAGCACGAGTAACCTCAATCAATCTCATTCTCTCCAAACATGATCCTTTCACCTTCATGCTGACGTACGCAACATTTTGCTCTTAACCCTTTTCAACATTTTCACGGCGAGAGTCTTAGATGAAAGCATAAATCGATCACGTCTCTGACATCTGATCACAACCCCGAGGCGATACTTCATAGCTGACAACATAAGGCTTCGACTTCTACTTGACGATCAACGCCATCGTATCGTAAGTCATGCTCCAAATAGATCAACTTTGGAGTACTGGGCCCAAGGCCAATACATACTCACGCGCCAGAAACGAAAGTACACAAAGTCATTTAGCATATATCTTTTCAAGCCGGGACCGAAAAGCACTCATGGTGGAAAAGGACTCATAATCTGACTACAACGTAAAAATACATATGGAACAACTTAGTCTATATGTCATAAAATATTCTATAATCATATAATAGATTAACTATACTGCTGCCATAATCTCACTAAACACACAAAGTATACCAAGAACTTATATAACATAAATCGGACGGCTGCACTACAACATTCCGACTTAAGCTATGCAAAAGCAAAGTCAGCATAACGCATAATTATGACCATCATAATCCTCATGCTACTAAAAGTATAACTTAGACTATATTAGTAACTCCTTATGTCAATAGGTCCACGCTCCTGACATCGAACACAATCGCAGAAAAGCACACTTCAAATGTATCAACGTGAATTTAGACCGAATTGTTGTAAGTCTGTGTCTGAATAACTAGACTATTCCGTCGTGACAAGATCCCGTGATGCGACACATCCGCCATATTAGCGTGTCCATCCACAATGCCGATCTTATCCCGACTTTATATTTTGCTATGACATTAACTACTTATTTATTAGGTGGAATTTATTATATTTTATTAACTCTTATAATCATGTCAAACATATCAATCAAACAAGGAAAACAGATATACTCATGAATCTTAGTAACGGATCGAAATAGTTTAGTTTCTGAAAATAGAGTATTTGGGTATCAAAGTGAACTTACTTGATTTGGCCCCGGGGTTTATCTTTATAAGCGTTTCGATTGTTACTCCGATCGAGCCTCATAGCCCATTCATTAATGATGAATGATTGGCCATTTCATTATGGACTTTAATACTAATCTACACTTAATACCACCTAATTGTGCCGTAATCACTGCCTTTCTAATCTGCCTTTTTCGCCGAGTAAGCAGCCTTAGCCCATTTATTCTAAGTTTTTGCACTCGTCTCCCACACAAAGAGTCCAGTCCATTTATTCTAGCCAGGTTGTCTTAGTCCATCTTCGAGAGGCCCAATCTTGTTGGTCCAATCTCGGATCAACCCCATTTAATTATGGGAATATCACTATCCCACCCTACGCAGGGAGCCAAGGCTAATGTTGTCAAGTCCGGCCTCTTCGAGATTTTTCAAAGGGAAGTTGATTTGCCTGTGGAAACACCTCTTCAAGAAAGAGGCATGTGTTCCACTTCTCAAGTGAACCCATTTAAGACTTCGATGGAGCCAGGTTACAATTATAAACTAACGAAGTTCATAAGTCTTTCGAAAGTGTGCATACCCAAAGGGTAAGAACAACGTGGAAAGCCGCGCTAACGCACCTCATGAATCGCATGAAGATCAACTGTCGACTGATTTTTTTTAGGTGAATTTTTGTGGGGACTAACCGTAACGATTCTGCTTCCCCAGTCGGCTTACCTCCCTATACATGATCATTATCAACCTCGAACACCAGAAATACCAATCGATTGATTTACAACATAAATGTACTTTTAATTGATAATAACAAGAATAAAATACTTTTATCCATCGGGGTGAACCAATTACACACCACTAAAATACATCATCTAACATATAATTATACATCAAAGTCTGAATAATACAACCAAACATCATAACGACATAATCTTCAAAATACATCATAGTAATAGTATGTCTAACATGATTCCTGAAAAATACAAAATATGTTTTGAGGACACGACAAAAAGTGAATCAATACGAAGGACTATCGAGAATTTCTAGCCACCACCGTCTCACCTTACGATCTTATTTGAAGAATCCTGCCAACGCAGCTCCTCTACAACCTCAAGAATCAACTCCTAACAACCCAGCATAAATGCCCGGCCCATCGAAAAGTGTGGCAGTCTACTGCCTCAAATAATAAATACCTGACCTGCCAACCCCAGAACGATCCGCCCAGGTCGGTCAAATACCGGTGAGAATCATTATAATCCGGAACACCAGAGTCACCAAACCGATGGACGACTCCGCCTTAAAAACTACTCGTTTCATCCAAAAATTTGATTTATTAATATTCTCAAAAAATAACAGCTTTTTAAAATTTACAATCCATCGTGCTGATATCTAATCAACCAACTCCACATATATATATACAACATATCCCCTAAAAAGACAAGAATGCCTAAAGGCTAACTGAGAATAAATACTCGTATTCTAATACAAAATAATCACGACATGGCTAAAGTTTGAAAAAATTAAAGTAAAACAATCAAAGTAGTCGACAACACATCAAAAATCGACCGCTGAGGATCCTCCGCCACCCGACGCCAATCACCTACCCACTGAACAAACTCTCCAACAAATTCTCCCCGGCTCAACTAAATTGCCCTCACACCCGGCACAAATTTAAAAAATACCGCCCATAGCTTAAAAGCGTACAGAGCCGCGGTTTTAGCTAACACTTAACACAAGGAATCTCTTACTATTTTAGTTCCAGATGTACAATATTATAATAGCCCAACATTTAATAAATTACATATATATATATATATCCAAGACTACCTTAATAAAGTCATACAATAAGATTCCAAAGAAGCGTTCGTGCATAACATGTCAAGATATAATGTATGTCTCAATAAGGCACACAAATACCCGTAACGAAATCATAGAGACTCAACAACGACTATAACTTTTAGTCATCACTTTCTCATCTCTCATATATCTCCACAATATAGCCACCCTCTAACGCAAGATATACTCAATCCGCCTTACCGGAACGATCAAATGCTAATAACCACCCACTTATACCGTAGTATAAGGCCAACATCGTTGCCTATAGCAAAGTGACAATAGATTCACACCGCACTTTATACCTCAAAGTATAAGTGCCAACACCAACAACGCACATAGAAAGTGATAATAGATCTGCTACTACACATATGTACCGGCATAAGGCGAACATCAACAATGACATAGCAAAGTGACAATAGATTCTCCCACGCACTTATACCGGCTATAAGTGCCAATCGCCTCATATCTGCAAGCGAAAGAGAGTCACATAAATTCCCCTAACTCATCCCAACATGTGGTCAACTCGATACTCAAGCCTCACCTCAAAGCCTGGCTAAGCATAATTCTAACCAACACCTCTCAATAACTAACCACTCTACTCCCAAACAATATCCAAGCACGCCTAAAACATTCACACCAGAATCAATAAATCACCGACAAGGCCACAAAGATACCAAATCACGACAAAAGCCACAAAATACAACAAATACGACAAAGCCACAAAAATCGTAAATATAAGTCGGGATTCAAGTTCTATTACTTACCTCAAGCACCTTTCAACGCTACGTATCATAATCACAATCATATCATGGCTCACACACAAACGAATCACACATAATCATACAATACCATAATGTATATCATTCCTTCACGTAATCATAACACAACGACACGCACATCATTCCCTCACGTGCATTCTTACCACAATAACATGTTCACAATAAAAACCTTCGGGCGAGATAAGGTCACGCTTGCTAGCTACTACAAAAACCTTCGCGAACACAATCACTAGAATCGGCCTCTACTACGATCAACGCCAACAAAAACACCAGAAAGATAATCAAAACTCATTACAAGCATCAGCCAGTTTCTAAGACACGCTACCAACTCTAAGGAACTATTTCTAAACGGTCTAAAAATGACGGATAAAACAACTAATTAATAATCCTGCCTCTGGGACACAATCCAATCGATCTCCCAAATCAATTCCACCTTATTATTTAACATTTCAAATCAACTTATATGTCATTCTAATTAACCTCAAGTCCATAACTAACAACCTATACTCCAAAATATCGACATAACTCAACTTTACAATCGCACTTTTTTCAACCTAACCCCTTTTTTAATCAATTTTAAATCATCATTTTAACATCACAACAACTACAATAAGGCCCCAATATAACCTCCTACACATTTAAAGCCTGTAAAATATCAACCTCAAGAAGTCAACTAAAACCTAAAAAGTCAACTCATCCATAACATCCCTCAAACAACCTCTAAATCATGAATTCATCACTTTATACATCATAAAGATCCATAACAAACTAAGATTCACTATAAAATTAAGTCATGTAAAAGTCAAATCCTAGTGCCTAACCCTCAAAATCAACTAAAATCCCCATTTTCTTACCTCAAATTCGTAGGGAAGACGTTGGGAAACTTTTAATAATCAACTGGTGGTTCTTTATATGCAACAAAGGAAGAACGGAAGAAAAAATTTGGGCTCAAAGGCCCAAGCAATCTCTCTTCTGCTGCCAAGAAAGAAATGAAGATATTTGTGATATCAGATGATAAGGACGAAAGATGACTTAACTCTTAAGTCATGAAACCCGCATTGTGAGCTCAGGCTCGAATCACGCCGAATCGAAGCACTTAACAATCTAACTTCTAACCTCGAATTAGCCCCGCTATTACTACTAAATTATAAATGTGATTCTAATAAATAAATTTTTTACAAATTAATATTATTATCGAAATTAACTCCAATCCATATTACATAACCAACCATTAATAAATCCTCAGCATACGTATAAAGCGCATACATCCTTATAGCATAATTTAAATCATAAACACAGGGCATAATAATATAAGGTTAAACGATCAACATTTTTATCAAATACACAACTTATGAATCAAAGACAGAAGTTCCCATGAATACAAGAAAACCATCAAATACACTGTAGTACACTATCAACATAAGACTTAATCCCTCCCATCATAAACAACGCCCTATGGCCATTAAATATTAAAGAACGAGCTATGTATAAATATATATATATATATATATATATATATATATATATATATATATACACTTCTACCTCTACATTTGTGAGCCTCAGGTCCGCCGACACGCGGTTTTATCTATCGCGCATTACGTAGCACAGGCACATCTACCGCATCTATACCTTAGGCCGCTGCAGCACATCACCGCAGATTGTAGCTCTTAGCTAGTAGAGCCCATTATAGAATATCCACAAACCACCAATAAATGTCTACAACTAATGTATAACTCATGACGCAATTCATCAACCCATACTTAAACATGCATATAACATTTCATTATCAAGCATCCAATATACAATATAACCAACTATTTACGACAACTCAACCAACAACACACATATATATCAATACACATACACTATACGAATACAAGTTACCATACGCGAGATATGTACTCAAATTTCTAAGCGAAAAGCGAACCGCTAAGAGATTCAACTAGTTACCCAAGACCCTGTTCGCTAAACTCCTATTCAAAACGATTTCATGTTAACATCTTATCATTTATGCTTTTACTCCTAATATAGTTTTATTATAACCTTTTGAGTTTTAGACTTGTTTGACATTTAAAAATCCTTAACTACCTAAAATATTATCCCCAAAGATTATTATTATTTCAGAATTTAACTCTCTTTTTAATGTATCATTTTTCACTTTAGAATTTTTCCATTTTTACTTCTTTAATTTCTAAATAAATAACTAATAAAACCCAAAAATCTGAATATAATTATCCTAGCTCAAAATATATGTTAAGATCCCAACCATTCTGCCCAAAACTGATTTTATGCCTCAAAAACTATTTTTCTCCATTTAAATACAATGCTAGTCACTTTAATGCCCATAAATCAAAATAAATAGTTAAACCCTTTTAAAAATCAAAAAATTTGGTATTTAGCTCACATACAACTTCAAAGTTACTGAAACATCATCAATTTTATTTTTCAACTCCAATTCATCTCCTCTTGATTTAAAAACATGTTTTAGGAATTAAATCACCAAAAATAGTAAATAATTTGAAAACACTTCAAATTTTGGTGAAGTTACTCTAGATACAGTCGGAAATATTAATTTTTAATCATTTTAATTTTCTCAATAATGTTGTATTTATTTTATATTTTAGACACTTTCTAGCCATTTAAATTACAAAAATCATAATAAATAGGCAACGACTCAAAATCCAAAAATTCTTTCACAAATCAACTCCAAATGTTATAGATTCTTTATAAACCGAAAATCATTACATTTGAAATACATTTCCTATTTATTCATATTTATCTTTAAAAGGTCAACAATAGTCAACAATTACATAGATCAACATCATCTTCTGAAAATATTATCATCAAGAGGTTCTAACATCTCGCTTATACTTAAATTAAAACACGATGGCCGCAGATTGACTATTTTCACTTTAAATCAAAGTCAACAAAAGTCAACAATACAAATAGTTATAATCAAGAGATAATTTATACCTTAAAATGATTAGAATGCTTGGGGGATGAACTTGAGCTTGTTTTTACTTCAAAAATAGAGAAAAATTTTGGGATAGAGGGGAGGGGAGGTGGACGGCTATGGGGAAAATGGAGGATGAAGCTTTTTCTTTATTTTTGATATTAGAAAGCTTACTTATTAAGCTAACTCAACTATAGTTAAGTTAACCTAACCCAAATTAGTTTAAGTAGTGGTTTCATGATAAAACAATGGAATGGTTTATGATTTTGTGTTATAGTAATTAAATTAAATGTAAAATGATAAAATATATATATCACCAACAATACTACACGCCTAAAATTATTTTCAGGGTTACCATTCATATTATTTCTCGACTCGACTTAACTACACTACTCCAAAATTATTTATACTACCTTCGAGTTGCCCCGTCAACCAATATAATATTATTTTTAATAATTTCTCCAAAATATTTAATCTCATCACGTGTATGTCGCGCCCACCCCGTCTATTAAAATAATATAATTAAATATTCAACCTATACGGATTATTTCACTAACCCACAAGAGTGGTGGATCAACAGTGGTGCAACTAGGCATGTTTGCGCATTCATGGATCACTTTGCTACCTTCAAGCCACTTGGGAATGGTGAGAAGATGTACATGGCAAATAGTGTAACCTCTAATATTGAGGGAAAAGGAACTGCAGTCTTTGAGATGACTTCAAGAAGGAATCTTGTTGAAGAAGATATTACGTATGTTCCAGAACTTAGGAAGAACCTTGTGTCTGGTTCTCTCCTTAGCAAACATAGCTTTAAACTTCTAATCGAGTCTGATAAAGTTATACTGTCTAAGTCGGGCATGTTTGTAATAGAAGGTTATGTATTGGATGGTCTTTTAAAGATGAATGTATTGGTTGTCAACCATATGAACTCCAATTCTTTGCGAAGAATTGTGAAGTTAAATCACATACCAAACGATCAAATTTTTAGAGATTATAAGTGTGAAACTGGTGTTGAAGCTAACTTAAAAATTTCTACATTTCCAACTATAATTAGAAATAGTAAACTCTTGTCTTTGTTGAGTTATGTACGTGACATGAGCCCGATTCAATCTAATCTGGAAATGAATATTTTATCACCTTTGTAGATAGTGGCCACAAAGATTTTGCTATATGTATACTTGATAAAAGTAAAAATGAGGCAATAGATAAGTTTGCACTAAGTTGAGAACCAACTTGAAAAGATAAATGTAATGCGAAGTGATAGAGGTGGTATGAAATACTCACCTTTGTGCAATTTTGTGGCGGCGTGTTATTGTGCAAAGTGACACCACCATATTCTCCTCAATCAATGGGATTGCTAAAGGAAAAAATCCATCATTAAAGCAAGGATGATGAGCCACATTAAGTTCGAGAACACCGAGGGGAATGTGGGGCAATCACTACGACTAACAACCACGAACAAAATTCTTCTCAAGGATGAGGATAAAACTCCATTTGAGTTGTTCAAAGGTAGATTTTGTTGGAACTAATAGATATTAGATCTCATGAAAATGTCCGTTGAAAAATTTAGATTGTACAATCGATTTATACATTCAAATATATGTAAGCTCAACATATATTAATTGTTAGACAATTAGTATTTAAGATTTATCGGTATCGACATTAGGAGTTATGATGGCTTACTAGGATCCGCCCATAATCTATATATTAAGATAAAAGTCGGTTAATGTTGTCTAATATATCACACTTATTAATAAATCCGTTCTAAGAGGTTTTACCTGGCTTGATGCATCCGAACTAATAATATGTAATAACCCATTACGTTAAAAGAAAAAAAAAATTTCCAAAATTTTTCGATCGTGAGTGGGACGGTGATAGTATAAATAATTTCGATGATAATATTTATTTAAGTAAATTTTTTAGCCGAGATACATTTATAATTTAGTAGTTTCTTGTGGAAAAATTTTATCTTTGGAATCGGGTTCGTTGAGATTTAAGTCACGATAAGCGGAGAAATTATCAGGAAACCGAGGCAGGACTCAGTCTTTTAAATATCATCCGTACTTATCTTCCACGTAAATCACGATAGCAATGCCCATGCTAGCCTTAACTGCATGGTAGGGCCGAGATTAAATTACTCACAGCGAAAAATTTCTTAGCCGGGTTTTATAACCCGTTTATCGCTCGGAGTCAAGATCGTTTATAGAATATAGTTCCTCCCAATCCTTTCTACTCTTCGAGGTTAAAGGTATGAAAGTTCAAGTCACTTTTGAGATATTTCTTGGATTTTGACATATAGTTGACTTTTAGTTGACTTTTCCATAATTCAATTTTGCCAATTGAATCTTAGTTGGTTATGGGTTCTATGATGTATATAAGTGATGAATTCATGATTTAGAAGTGGTTTGAGGATGTTATAATTAGGAGTTGACTTTTGGGATTTAGGGTTGACTTTTTTGGGGTGATATTTTTATAAGACTTTTAAATGTGTAGGGAGTTTAATTGGGGACATTATTGTAGTTGTTGTGATGTTAAATTGGTTATTTAAAATTGATTAAAGTTAGGTTGAAAATTATTATTCAAATTTGAGTTGCTTAATTAATATTTTTGGAGTATAGGTTGTTAATTAGGGACTGCTTTGATTAACTAGAATGACTTATAAGTTGATTTGTAATGACAAAGTAATAAGATGGAATTTTAGCGGATCGATTTGGTTGTATCACGATGGGATTATAATTCGATAGTTGCCACGTCGTATTTAGGCCAGATTTAGAAATCATTCCGATTAAGAGTTAGTAATGTTTGATACAGAGCGTAATTCTTGGTATTAGTTCACAGGTATACTTTAAAGATTGTTGTTAGGCCTTGGTAGCGGGGAAGGGGCACGTTAAGTTATCGCATTCTTAAGTGAGGACTTTTTTGTGATAACTAGTAGAGGTGATCTTTTTATCTCGCAGATTATTCCACTTTACGTACTTCTACTTTTTTTAAATTGTGTGAGCGTGTTATTGTGAATGCGATTATGTGAGAATGATATACATGTAATTGTTGTATGATTATGTGTGATTCATTTGGTAGCCAGAGCCATGATATGATTATGTGATTATAATGCAAAAGTGAAGGTGCCGGTAAGTAGCCAAACGCGAACTCCAACTTATATTCCCGATTTACATGACGCTTCGCGCTTGTTGTTTTATGTGGCCTTGTCGGCACTTATGAATTTCTGTGGCCTTGGCTTCGGCGATTGTGTTTGACTTACGATTGTGAGATGTTTTAGCTGTATTTGTGCTTGGATATTTTTGGGAGTAAGTAGATGGTTCTTGAGAGTGATAGTTAGAGTTATGTATGTCTTGAGGTGACTTGAGTATTAGGATATGACCCCGAAATTTGGATAGTTATGTAGTTTAGGTAGCTCTTTAAGGGCGTTATTATGTATCGACTTTATCGCGATAAGGTATAAGGCGTTGTTACTCCGGCTTTATCTCGTCGGTATAAGAGAATTCGTTTATCGAACTTTATCGTCGGTATAAGGCGTTGTGTATATCGACTTTATACGTGCGGTATAAGGCGTTATTATTCGAGCACATACGTCGGTACAAGGCGTTGTGTATCGACTTTATCGTCGGTATAAGAGCGTTATTAATATCGGCTTTATAAATCAAGGTATAAGGCGTTGTGTATCGGCTTTATACGTCGGTATAAAATGGTGTTTATCACGACTTTATGCTTGATCATAAGGCGTTGGTTATCGACTTTATACTTGATTATAGGCGTTGTAGATGGACAGGTTGAGCTTATGTGCATCAGGGTTTAGAATCCGGTTGGTATCTAGTCGATGAGTGATTGATGACTAGAGTATAGTTTTGTTGGGCCTATGTGACTGTAATTTCATGGGGTGGTGTGATTTTATTTAGTGAATTTATTCGTGTGAGACCACATATTCTATGTTATGCCATGTGTGATGTATAAGAATTTTCTTTTGAAAGTATAAATATGGTGCAATTTGGTAGTTAAGGTTATATATCTATATATATATGCGTATTTGACTCTATGTTAATTTGATGTGTCGTGGCGTATGGTTTAAGTTTCGCGATTGTTAAGATTTCACTAAGCCGCGAGAACACCCGCACCGTTTTGAGGCGGCATTCGTTTGTTAGGTTGTGAGACTAGTTGAGCCGGAAATTTGTTGGAAGTTTGTTCAGAGTGGCTAGGTGGCGTTGGGTGTGAGGATCCTCACGTTGATTTTTGATGTGTTGTCAAATGTTTTGATGAATTTGTACTTTATTTTCAAACTTTAGCCGGCGGTTGTCATGTTGTATTACGAAGATGTGATACTTACTCTCTTTTTGTAGCCTTACGGAATTACTATTTATTTGGGATATGTTGTGTATATATATGGAGTTGGTTGGTTAGATATCACGATAGATGGTAATTTTTTAAAGCTATGATTATTTTGGAAATATTATATGTAATCATATTTTTGAAGGAAAGCGAGGCGGATTTTAAATACGAGTAGATCCATCGGTTTTTGGTGATTAACGTGTTCCGGATTATAATGACTCTACCGCCTCGGGCGGCCGACACAGGCGGAGTAGATACATAATAATATGTATTATAACTTCCGGGGTCTAAAGTGAAACATGAAGGAAACATTCGGGGTGAAAAATAGATTTTTAGGACAAAAAGATGGGGCGGTTTGGCGGTGGAGAAGAGATGAGGTTGGAGGAGTTTTTTTCTCCTTAAAACTTCGTCAGATTTGCTTACCTATAAATAGAGCCACCCCTCTCGCTATTTGCTTTCATCTTCTCTTAGAGCTTTGTTGAAGTCAAAAGAATTCTCTACTCCGCCGTGGATTCGAACCAGGCCCTCAGTGGGGTGAGAAATTAGTTTCTTTTTCTTTATTATTTCATTTTGCTTTAGTCATTTCTAGTAAAACTCACGGAGAGGGGTGCA
The DNA here is from genome assembly GCA_019722365.1 of Lithospermum erythrorhizon. NCBI lineage: Eukaryota > Viridiplantae > Streptophyta > Magnoliopsida > Boraginales > Boraginaceae > Lithospermum > Lithospermum erythrorhizon. The sequence continues at coordinate 69,693 of JADFUC010000908.1, read as the reverse complement.
TAATTTCTTTAGTATGGATACTCTTAGAAGATACTACTTTGTGTATGTGAGCTCGTCATTTTTTATTTGCCATTAAAGTATTCTAGAAGAAAGGTACATAGTTGTAATTCGTATTTATTATTTTTGTATAATCCCAAATATCTAAGATTCACATCCGATTAGTTTAGAACTAGTTAGATTCGAATATAAAACCCCAACAGATTTTCAACCTACAAACATCTTCGAGTCTAGGGGTGTTTGGTGAAGGTCATGGTATTTTGGCCTCCCAAGCGGGGTATTTTGGACGAAGGCGGTTGATGCAATATTTATTGGGTATGCACAAAATAATAGCATATGAGTTTAGTGCATAAGGTGAGAACTCACGGGTGAACAGAATCTGATATTAGAATCACGGAATGCCGCGTTAACTTTGAGCATGTCTTTTCAGAATGAAGTCTAATGAAGGTGTTGCGACATCTAAAAGGACACATGAACCTGAGGGTAGTGTCAATACTGAGACTACAAATAGTCAAAGTAAGGAAGTTAAGGATGAAGAACCTCGACGGAGTCAAAGGGCATGTCTCGAGAAGATGTTTGGTCCTGATTTTGTAACGTTTGTGCTTGAGAGTGAACCTCGAACTTACCAGAGGCAATCGGAGTTCCATCGATGGTCCATTTGGAAGGAAGCTATGAAGTAAAGGTAGGATTTCAATTCTCACGAGAATCACACTTAGGCTAGTGGATCTTTCGCCATGGTGTAAAGCTCTAAAGTCCAAATGGATTTTTAAGAGGAAGGCCGATGGGATGATTGATAGAAATACACGGGTAGATTCTTATTATTGTGAGGAATGGATGGGGACAAAATCATCGGGATAATCTTGGTAATTGCCGCATTGTGCAATTTAGTGTACATCGAATGGATGTGGTTGACTTTTCTTAAATGGAAATTTAGATGAACAAATCTATATGGGAACAACTTGAGGGTTTTATAGTTCGGTGTTAAAGAATAGAAAGTACGCTTCGACTTGTCAAATCTTTGTATTAATTTGAAAACAAGCGCCTAAACAATGACATGAGGTTTAATGAAATTGCTTCAGTGAATTTAAATCGTAGATGGAAAGGGTACATGTTTATGGCCGAGATCCTCCCCAGAGAGGATATGTGATTCTCTCACACATGTGGGTCTTGTATGGTATTAGAGATGTCAAAAGATGATTCGATCCACCAAAAGATATGTTGAACTCAAGGTTACGGCATGAAGGACATGCAGACGGATAGATATGCCAGCCAGGAGTGCGTATTATAGGACTCCTAGCAGTCTAGTGTTAACGCGATCCGCGATATATGATACTATTCTTGGGATGTTTGCGGAGATGAAATGCAGGTGTGTGTAAAATCGGTGAATGAGCATCAATACCTCCCGAAGAATAAAGAGCAATGTGTGTCACAGCTTGAGTATTCTCAAGTGATTGTGAGTCTCATGTACTTATTGAGTTGTACTACACCGGATATAGCTTATTCAGTAAGAAAGCTGAGTAGATAGAGAAGTAATCCGAGTAGGGATCATTGGGAATCTTTTGATCCGGTGCAATCTTGAGATATGTACTCGGAGTTCACAATTTAATATAGCATTGTCACTTGAGAGTGCAGTACAAGGTGGATCTTGAATATTGGTACGTTGATGAGCACAAGTGGATATGTATTCACTTTAGGTGGTGCTTGTTTGTGTGGGTGAGTCCTCAAAGCAGTAATACCATATTCCTGATAGATGCGAGTTCATTGCTTTAGACAAGTGTGGGGAATAAGCCGAGTGGTTACGGCAATTCCTTGAGGACATTCCAGAGTGGGGCTTTTGCTCCTCGATTTTTAATCTTGTGACTAGGTGTGCAGTGGGAGGCCACGGAACCGCATATATAATGGTAAGTCGGGGACACATTCGTAGAAGAGCGTCATAATACCATTAGACAGTTAATCTCAACTAGAGTTATCGTTGTTGATCATGTGAGATCAAAGGATAACATTTGGCTTCAAGTGAGACAATATACGAATAAGTGACAACACAGCTATTAGTTATTTGGAGATCCCAATTTAGTTTCAATGGACAAACGCTCATTAAGCCAAAGTAGATCAACTGTGGGCGGATTTCCCCTACCTATTCCTAGATGAGAAACAGTGATACCCGTGGGAATAAGGTTAAGTTATGCTTTTAATGACTCTTTGAGATTTTGAAGGAGTAATGCGGATAACTCGAGATGATATGAGGAGTCACTTGTGTGAGCTAATGTAAGGGGCCACTTTAGAAGAGAAATGTTAGAGGGGGCATTTCTTGATGACAAATCACAGAACCAGGCATGTGTCCAAGGCCTAACCGGACACAATAGTGAGAACTAAAATGAGTCAGATCGAGAATGGTATGAAGTGTGTCATCATTTGCTACAAAAAATGGATTAGTTCCAAGACATCGCATCTACTATGTCTCTTTGTGAATGTAAACATATGTACACAAAGGGAAAGTTCAAGGTCATCATGCTGCTATCTATCTGAAATCGTCGTTATTCTTGCTCGAAGCGATTATCGAGTCAAAAATCTTTTTAAATTTGTATTGATGGGGGGATATTATTGTTTTACTTGTTTTGTTTGAATATAAATTTTGATTCATATGTGGGGATGTTGGATATTGTGACAGCCAGATCCAAAATTGAGGTCAATCCATGTGTTGTCTATGTGTTGGGCAAACTTGTGATGGAAAAGATGGGGGAGTTTTGAAAAGGAATTGGCGTTGTACTCGTTGGAGGAGAGTGGGGAGGGAGTGTTTGCTTTATAAGTATAGACTCTCATGCCTTAAAAGTAAAATATGTTACTAGTGTTATGTGGCCAAAGCTGTAATGAAATCAGTAGAGGCGCAAATTCGGAAATTGTGAATAAAGGTGCTTGGCCAATGCGACTGCGGACACGAATGCGATTCAGGGGGCTTGCAGAGCGACTGCTTTTCCCTTTGGGTAGCTCATTTTTGCACCTAATTTGAATTCAAGCTTCCAAATGTTTTGATTGGCATTTAAGTACAATCAAATGGTTGTTACAAATCGTTAAGGGTGTTTAATGCTCCTTAATGTTGCAAAACATTTTGATTCATCAATTAAGTGTGGTTATTGTTGTGGTTACAAAACGTCCTCCTCTTCTATATATTAAATGCGTCCATTAGCTCCTCCGTAGAGCAGAGATAGATAGAGAATCGAATTACGCTCCGGATACAACAATAGAGAGCTCCATCCTCTCTTCTTTTAGGTGCTTTTGAGTACGGTGATATCATCAACTTCAGATTCGTGGTTAAATCGAGTTGTTCACTAGTCTTTGCTTTGGTGAAGCCATTAAGTTGCGTGATTTTATCACAGGGAAAGCAGTCTAGTCCTGTTGTCCTAGGAAGTACCGAAGGGAAGATGACAAATCTATTTTTAAGGAAAGCGTCTTCATGCGATTTCATCAGGGTTATTTTGTGTATGAATTCTGATTTAGCCAATGCAAGAAAAGAATTTTTTATTATTTATGATAGGGGGTACAAAATAAAACCTTTGCTTAGAGAAAATTCCTTAATTAATACAGGTTTTATAAAATCGAAGAGGATCGAATGTCCAAACTATGAGTCCCTAAGTGTTTGTTGACGATTTGTGAGATGTCTGGCTTGCTTGACTTGAGTTGATTTGAGCTTGACTTGGCTTGATTTGATTTGAGTTTGATAGGGTCTTGATAGGAGCTTGGTATGAGCTTGAACTTGATTTGACTTGATTTGAGCTTGAGCTTGGACTTGACTTGATTTGATTTGATTTGACTTGATTTAACTTGGATTTGGATAGAAGCTCTCTGAGCTCGGGAGATATTAATCTGGTCTTGATGGACTTGAGGCTGATGCGGACTTGGATCTTGATCCGAGCCGAGGGAGCACTTTCTTCATTTATATGGAGCTTGTCTTGGAGTGTGCTTTGAGCGATCTCGGTCTATTTAAGACTTGATGGACTTACTAAAACATTCTTGAGACTTTGACTTTTGAGCTATTCTTTGATGGGACTTTGGATTTAGGTACGCCCGCTTTGTGGTGAGACTATTAATAATTTGGATAGTATAGCCTTACCAATGGGACTTTTAGAATTTATTTTGAGGAGATGTCCTTACCTTTTGGGGTAGGACTTGAGTATCTTAGCAGACCCTTCGTCTTTGATGGAACTTAGTGCCTTAAAATCCCTTGATTTGGGGAATAGGACTCTACGAGCTTCGGGCGTATGGATTGATAGGAAGCAAGTATTGAAGCGTTATAGCACACTTGTTCACTGACCTTAGAGCATTCTTTGTAGAAATTAAGGCTTGAGAGATATGACCAGCAGTAGGATTTGGTAATTTAGCCTCACTTGGGACTCGGTGAGATTTGGCCTCACGGGACTTGATTATGTTTTGAAGCGGCGTTACTTCCTGCAGCACACACTGCAACCCAACTTTTTGAGTAGCTTGTTGCTATACAAATGAAATCGGTATGAAGATGGAAACTTTTTTTGAATGCTTATTGATAATCTTGACAGCTAGATAGGGGCGCTTTAACATGGGTGTTTCCGCTGGGAATCGATTATAGGGATGGAACACTTTCGGTGTGTTCATATCAAGGATTTGATGAATCAGAGCTAAAAGTTTACTTCGGCAGGGGGTTACGTAACCCCAATCCACGAATATTAGGTATAGCAACCCGTTCCAGAGTTAATTTAGATAAATTTAAATTAATTGATTCGTTTAGTGAGCCTGAAACTCATGCGTGATTAAGCTCGTAACCCACTCTGCTAGAGGCTAAGCTTCTATTCTCATCAGCATCAACAAAACACAATTACCTCTTTGCTTCCAACCTTCACACTTTGCTTTGAAATTTTCTTCCATTTCTCTCTTGCCGAGCTCAAAGATCATTGATTTGAATATCTTCCCTTTCTTCTTTGAATTAAGGTAAGAAAGGATTCAAAATCTTTTGGGATATTTCTTGGGTTTGACATGTTTGACTTTTTGTTTGACTTTTGGTATAAAATTGAATTTTAATTGTGTTTCTAAGTTGGTTATGGGTAGTATGATGAATATAAGTAGTTAATTAAGCCAGTTTAAGATGTTGTTTGAGGTTTATGGTAATAGAGTTGACTTTTCCTATGTTAGTTGACTTACATGTTGACTTTTTATGAGACTTTTTAAATGTGTAGGGGTTGAGAATTTGGGACCTTATTGTAAGTTGTTGCTTCAAGGTTAAATTGTGATTTATAATCGATTAGAGGGGTTAAGAGTTAGAAATTGTGATTGGTAAGTTGAGTAGTAATTGAGATTTTGGAGTATAGGTTGTTATTTATGGACTTGAGGGTTAAATAAGATGACTTATAAGTTGATTTGAAATATTAAAGTGATAAGGTGGAAATTTTAGAGGGGACCGATTAAGGTTGGTAATCCGACGAGGGGTTGTTATTCGTTGTCTTGTGCGTCGTTTTTGAAAAGGCGTTTCGCTTAATCGTTCCACTTAGAGTTGGTAATGTATGTATCTTCTGAAACATGAGAAAGTATAGTAGTAGGTTTTGATTGTACTTTCCAGGTTGTTTTGTTAGGCGTTGATCGTGGGAAGGGGCAGTTACCGTGATTGTGATTTCGCGAGGATTTTGTGGTAGCTAACAGAGGTGAGTACTTATCTCGCTGAGGGGCTACATTTTTGCTTTTTGGGAATTGGCCAGCAGCCATCATTTGTGGTATGATATGTAATGAGAATAGTATACATAATAAAATTGTTTTTTATGATAATGTGATTCATTTGTGTGAGCATGATAGCATTATGTGATTGTATTTTTGGCGGCGTTGGTACTTGAGGTAAGTAGCCAAGCTTGAACTCTACCGACTTCGTTTGTGTTACCAGCGACTGCCCTTCGGCATTTAAATTCCGGCATCGGCATACGTAAACTAACGTGGCCTTGCCGCCGGTTCGATTGATTCTTGATTGAGCGTTTTAGGTTTGTATGCTTTGATATTGTTTAGGAATAGAGTAGTTAGTTATTGGGAGGTGTTGGTTGGAGTTATGTATGACTTTGTTGTGACTTGAGTATTAGGATGCTTGACCAAGCCTTGATTGGGATGATTAGGGGTTAGGTGACTCTCCTTAACTGCGGGATGTGTGGCCATTAGCGTATAGTTCGTATAAGTGCGGTTTGGCCTTATAGTTCGATATAAATCTGATTTGGCCTTATACTTCGGTATATGAGTCGATTTGGCCTTATCTTGGTATAAGTCTGCAGTTTGACCTTATACTTCGGTATAAGTGCGGTTTGACCTTATACTTCGGTATAAGAGCGGGGTGATTATCTATGACCTCTTTGCTGTGTGCATTGTTGGTGTTGACACTTGCAAATTATAGGCCGGTGTTTATTAAGCGATTGAATTCCATTCTAGCGAGGTAGACGGATTGAGCATATGCGCGTTAGAGGGAGTGAGTACAGCATGGAGATGAGGAGATAGATGGTTTGATGACTGTTGATTATAATCGTTGTTGAGTCTTTTTGTGATTTTATTGGGTGATTGTGTGTTTTATTGGAGACTTTGTATTATATCTTGACATGTTATGCGTGACACGCTTCTTTGGAATTTTATGATATGGCCTTATTGAGTAGTCTGGTATATACATATTTATTCATATTTGAGAGCTACTATATCTATTAATTTGTCTCGTTTAGGTATGGCTTAAGTTTCACTTACGTGTTAAAGTTTTCACTAGACTTCGCTTACACCCATTGACTTTGGGCGACATTCGTTTATTGAGGGTTGACGGTGAGGCGTTGAATCAGGAGGCATTTTGAGGAGTTTAGATTCGAGGTGGCCGGGGTGAGCATCGGGTGGGTGAGGATCCTCGCGGTCTCGTTTTGTTGTCTTTGTCGGCCGTTTCTTGATAGATTGTATTTCATTTTGATTTTAGCCTTTTCGGCGGGTATTTTGTATTCGAGGGATCACGGTATTTGCCACCGATTGCTTTGGCCGGCATTCTGTCTTTTTTGGGAATATGTTTTATATATATGGAGTTAGTTGGCCAGTTGAATATCGCACGATGGATTGTAAATTTTAAAGCTGTTTTTTAGAATTTTTAATTGTAAATCGAAATTTTTGGATAAAATGCGTGGTTCTTTAAAGTAATTAGACCAGATCCGTGATGGTGACTACGATGTTCGGGATTATATTGATTAAGCCTCGGCCGACTGGGGCGGAGTCGTTCTGATTCGAAGCATTCTTGAGAACTTTAGGTCGGATTCTCGTGATTTTCTTGGCTTGAAGAATTATTGCGTTTGTGCAATAATTCTTAATTCGAGCACCTATTTTGGCCACGTAGGTGTTTCGACCACCCAGCGTGGTGTTTTTCTTTGGCGGCTTAAAAATTTTAACTTAGAGAAATCTCAGAGGTTTTTTTATATTTTCTCAGGGGTTTTGTGTGTTTTTTGGTGGTGGAATGTTGTGATTTGCAGTTGAATTGTTGATGATAATTTTGGTCAAAGGTTTTTGGGCCGGAAATGCTTGTGATTGGCGGTTTGATTTGAATTGAATCACGATCTTGAAGTTGAATTTTGAGGCAAGATGGACCGTCGGATAATTTTGGAATTCTTGGTGGCTGAAGTATTAGAAATAGGATCCCTCTACAGTACCTTTCTGATTTTTTTGGCTAATCACGGCCTTAAGCGTCACGAGAAATGTCTTATTAGGTCTTTGCGGCGTTTCTATGGCGAAACCAAATCTGACATATGGGCGTCATGTGGCTCAGCTTGTCCTTGAGAAGTAATATCCAAGCAACGAGCAAGTATGATGAGTTGTGACATTTAGAAAACGTCGCCCGTCAATGGAATAACTTGCGAGATGAAATTCTGACCTAATAAAAGCTAGTCAGCATCACACAAATTAAGCACACTTAATTAAGAAAATGTACTTAATATTAAGATAATTAAATTATTTCATACGTGGCAAAATCGTCACATAATAAAACACACTTAATTAAGAAAATGTACTTAAGATTAATATAACTAGATTTTTAATGCATGTAAAATAACGTCACCTTCAATAAATATTAAATAAATTATTATTAAATTGATATAATAATAATCATGCGCCCGTAATAACGTCACACCATTAATATAAATTAATTAATTTAAAAAATATAATATCATTAACGCGCCATAAGCGTCACACTAATAATATAAAATAAATAATTAAATCGATATAATAATAATAATATGGGCGCCATAATAACGTCGCACTCTTAATATTAATTAATTAATTTTATAAAATATAATAATATTACTAACGAGATAAAGCGTCCGCATGCATAATATTAAATAATTAATTTATTAAATATAAGAATAAAACGGAAACGCCATATAAGCGTCGCGCGTATAATGTAATAAAAAATAATAATAAGCTTTCGCCAATAAAAGAATATTGTAAATATAAAACAAAATATCAATTTTTAGTAATATTTAAATCTTTGTACATATACATATATATGAAACAAAATGAATAAAATATAAAACATTATTTAAACATTGAATATGAGCATTCATAATAAAGAATAATAATTATTTGTTAAATATAAACAACTATTTAAACACTTATTTTCAAACTATAAAATATCTTATTAAACTATATTTTGATTTGCTAGAACCAAATAATAAACAAGTTAATATATAAATAAAACAAGTTAAGAAAAAATATAATATACACAGAATCAAAGAGAGGCTGAATTTGCTACAAAAAAAAAAGACAAGTTAGTATATAACATTATAATAAAAACTATGAGAAATCAATACATTAACCAATAACTATAAGAAATCACACAAAAGAAAATGAAAGAAAATGAAAATTACCCATTTGCCAAAACATTTGAAGATGAAAGAAAATGGATTTGTTATGTTATATATTTATAGGAGGAGAGATATTGCTCAGTTTTTGAATTTGAATTTCCATGGCAAAGCGTGCCAACCATCTTAGCAAACCGAAGTCAAATTTTTTGTCCCCGATAAACTGACGCGTCACGCAAATGTCATACAAAAATTAGCGATGACTGCGAAAATGAGTATAACGTCACGAAATGTCCGCTGTGCTTTATGTTAATAAGAATTAAATCCTATAACGTCACGGAAGCGACATAGAAAGAGCATAAATCATAAAATGCTTTGTTATTAATAGGAAAATTAATTATTATAACGTTGCCAAAATCATCATATGATATCTTTACTTATTAATAAATTAAATCTTAGAGCATTTTTAAAAAGCGACATAGACAAAAATGAAATCGTAAAAATACTTTGATTTTTTAATAGAAATTATTATCCTATGACGTCACAAATGTGATATCATATCTTTATATTGAAATAATTAAATGGTAAATCACAAGCGACATAGATGCAAAAATTCTCAAAATACAATGCCGAGAAACTAGGATAAAACTCCACGCAATAGATATGAAACTCCTTACTACAATATTCCATAATTGTATAATACATATATCAAAATAACTTTCATTTTACAGCAAAATAATGTTAAATAAGTGCATAAATAAATTTATATTATTAGTAACGTGCACTAATAATTCGTCATTCTAAATAAATCATGAAAAATTAATGCATTAAATTCTCACTTTACGCCTCATTGGCTTCATTTGGAAATAATAAGCGGGATGATGTCATCGTCATCATATTTTTTCCCATTTATCACGAATATTATCACATTTATCTGCTCTATTGACCCATTTGGTTGAAAGGCAGGGTATTGGCCTTGGTTGCTCTTAACAACTTTGAAAGAACTTCGACATGCGCCGTAACTTTGAATATTAGTCGAATCAATTCGACTCCTGTTTTTGATGCAGCCACCCGAACAAGATGGTAGCATCATGCGACACATGAGGCCGATGCTTGAGAACTAACTTGTTATTACACGGCGAGGCAAGGATAAAATATCCTTCGATTGTATTTTTTCATTGCGATTCAGGTCTTCGGGAATTAAGCTGCGTCCTATCTTATTTGTCGAACCAATGACACTTGAATTAAGACAAGCGCATCTGCGTTCAAACCGTTATATCTCAACTCCCGTATTTCTTGAAAGGAACTCCGCAAAAGTAATCAACATCTTTCTCGAGATAAAGACCACTTTCACAGAGCACCACTATTTATTTTGGCTTCACGACACGTGCACTTACCATTTCATTGATAATAAAGTAGTATCCATTTGTGTAGTACCCACTTTGTATGACGTATTGATTTCCTTAAATTGGACCAGAGCCAAGGTAAATAATTAGTTGAGGTGGGCATTCTCCATATTATGTTGCACTGAAAATGTATATCCAGTGCATCAATTGGTTTTATAATAATTTAAGTTAAAAGAAACATTAAAACTATTAAGCTTACATAATTTAAAATTGTTGTATAGGTATTATTAACCATTTAGTCCACTTTGATTAGGGAGTCATTTCAGGTTAACATTAATATAATCTATGTAAATGAGACTCTACTGGAAATTGTTGAATTCTTGATTGTTAAGTATTTAATAAATTAATGGAAATAAGTAGTTATCAACAATTAAATTATTGGCGAATAGACTCACTTTCGTATGGTGTCACTTTCGGTGTATTGCACAAGATGTACATGTGCGTGGTTCCCACTCTTTGTCTGTTCATAAAAGAAATCTGCCTTTTCCCATGAGGCTGACTTTGGGTAATGATGCAGTGATGACAGTAGTAAATCACTCTTTTCTCTCCCGTTATAAATTATCTCTTTGGGTGGCAATTGCACGCGCTTTATGCCAGTCTGATAAAACAATTGGCCACTTTGCTTTAAAATAAGACATGGTAATAACTTTTTAATGAACCATATTGCTTTGGTTCTTCCAAAGGCTGTTTATTCCGAATAATATATATGTTCTGTAGCCACACTTCCAACAAGGAATTAAAAATGCATTATGGCCTTGTAATTCTTTAAATACTTGCTCAAGAACATCCGCGGTAATGTCTGAGGACGCCCCATCGAAACTCATCTGAGCAAATTGTCTCCAAATTGGCGAGAACATAAAATGGGTGGAAATGTCTTCCTAACTTGCTGAGGGCACACCAGCAATGTTAAGCTGAGGTCGGATGGCCAGAAATGTCTACCAAAAATTGCATAGCTGTGACAGGTTTCCCAAACGGGTTTGGTAGGTGCGAAAAACCAGTCAAATTCAATTGAAGCGTAATGTAAATGACTCTTTAAGCCACATTGAACTTTGGCTGCTTGAACACCTTACCAGGGATTAGAAGCATATCCCATTGGAAGTCTTTAATTTTATCAAATTAACTTCTAGGGCATTGTTTCGTGTCGAGGTGTAAGATGCTTTTTGATTTCAAGGAATTCTCTCTCATGAAGACTTCTAGAATCACTTCTGGAAATACACTTTCAGGTAACACGTTTTTCCATGAAAAAGTCGTTGAAGAAGAGTTCTTTATTCTTTTTGATTACTTAAATGTCTTCTTACTGATTTTTAAGCTTGGCTGATAAGGAAGCTCAGGCATGCTGTACGACTCCCATTTGTCACATGTTTAAAGTGGCTGAACTTGTTTGGATCTAATGGAACCTGTAACGAAAATAACTTTCTGTCTCCGACTTGCTTCTTATCTCTGCAGAGTGCCAGAGTCACTTTTCGCTAACCAGAAACTCTGGGAGTTGGTTCTTATATTCATGGTCATCGAGGGAGAAATTGGTGGTGAAACGTCAGACCAACTATGTTTTCCACTCTTTGCTTAACTGATTTTTCTCACTGGTTGAATGGCTAAAACATTACTGACAAACATATATCTTGGAAAATGCTAGTCATGTCAGTACTCAGAGTTATTACATTTTGTATGAATCCACAATTATTATTTTGACCGACCACATAAATGCTGCATTTAGGCACAAATGCGGCGGCCTTAAGCTGCAAAATAATAAAGCTGGGACTCTTGGGGCAGGGGTATATCAGACTTAATAAGAAGAACACATAAATACATACATACACAGGAGCCAAATTATTTTAATATAAGCCATTTGGCCAACAAGAATAAAACTTTGACTAAAGGACTGAATCGGTGATACAGACCCAGACTCTCACATCGTTCTTGGTGGGGATGCATAGCGTAAGTATTTCGGCCTAAATCTTAGATCCGTCGGGCACTTTGTCACTTGCGGACCTCATTACCCATAAAGCTATCTTTGGTAGTTCCCAGGGGCCGTTTCGGGGCGATCTTTCAAGGCAAATAAAACAACGCTAAATGGAGCCAGATTGACGATGCGTAGGCTTATAACGAGAAACAGCAGCTGGAATGCAGCTTTCGAGAGTCTTCCATATTTCAGCATAAGGGCAGCATGCCGATTGTTCGCATGAAGCATAGATCTTGGGCATGAGAAGGTTCTGGACCAGTTTAAGCAAAATCATTTAGGAATGGCGGCCCCTCAAATTTGAGGTGGTACTTCTGATTTCTTTCTCTTGAAATAATGATGTGAAATCCCATACTGGATTTTTAGATTTTACCAACTCGTCCAATTTTTAACTTGGTAGTAATGCGTCCGTCCGGCGAGAGTTAAATAATATAAAATGTCATATTTCTTTGAAATATTAGGATCTTAAATCGACATGTAACTAGTAACTCAGGTATCATCGCCGGATCTACTTTAACACATCCTCCTACACCTTATTCTACAAGCTGAAACTTTAGGACCCACGCTCTTTTTATCATGATGGCTGGGGAATTTCATGCGATATAATTGTATCCATTGAGGAAGCCAGGCACATATATACCATTTGCCTTCGATCAAAGCTTGATAACATTTTCTGATTTACTGGACATCTAATTTTCATTATTGGCTCGATCGCTCGGCGTGCTTTTCATGCGTGAAGAGAAATTTTTTAACACAGCTATAATTAATAGTTAAATTTATATGACCACGTCTTGATTCGCCGCGTATACATCCAACAGCCAGCTTAGCCATACCTATATTTTTGACATAATTTAGATATTTACAATAACTAAGCCTAACTAATTTAATAATTAGGTAATAATTACATATTTTTTCCTTTATTATTATATTTTTTGTAACATAATTACAAATTTACATAATTTAAGCGTAACTAATTAATTCATTTAAAATATTTATAATATTGGTTCATTTTGAAATTAAATGAAGGAAAAGCGTACCTTAATAATTCTTCAAATAAATGGATGAAATGAAGGGAAAAAAAATGTACTTGAATATTAGACTTATTAGATAATCTTCACATTTTGAGCAACAATTTGATGAAACCAAGAAATTAGACTTATTTAGGGTTGGTGAATAGTGTTTTAGTGGGAAAAAAAAGTATGTGAATTGAAGGACAAAATGCCAAGTTGTTGTCTCTGGGATTCTAATATCATATCGGCGATAAATATTGCAGCTGAATAAAGCGTCGCAGTGTTGCGAGATATTTAAGCGTCGCATCGTATCGCGTAAAGCGAGAAATAAAAAAAAAACTAATATTAAACCACCCCAAACATATCTGCAGCATTAGCCAAACCATACTAACTTTTTACACAACATCTGAAGTAATAAGTAGCCAAAACAAGTATCAACATATCAGCATATTTTAAACAAAGTAAAAAACTACTAAGAAGGATAGTGACGGCACATGATAGTGGGTGAATTGACTTTTGTAGAAGCCGAACAACATTTCCGCGAAGCTGCGTCTTGCTTTGCCTTCATACTTATTACCTCCTCCTCTAGAGACTTCCGCTTTTGAATTTCTTCATCTAGCCTTTTATTTGACAGGCTCACTTCATAGATGCTTCCATTTCCGGAAAGGAGGATTGAGGAAGGAGTGCCTATAGTTCTTGTGGCGAAAATTAATTGCCCAAACCCCTGACGTCGACCCTTTCTCGGAGCCCTCCTCGCTCACCGATTGTATCCCGTATATGCATATCGGGTGGGCCTTCCGTCGAAGATTAACTCTCCCAGCCACCCCAGCCTTGAACATATTACATACTTTTCACGGACATATATATTATGGCTAAAATCGAAGCAGTATGAAAGCTTGTTTCATGAGTTTAAAAGCGATTATTCCACTAGGCTTAGCATGCTGATATGAAAACGATGTAAGCTTGACTTGAAGCAGTTCAAACAACTTCAATGTACTCAAATGTAATGCTTACTGCGCCCCCTCTCGGCTTGAATACAAGCGATAGCTTGATTCAAAACTGACCTCGAGCAGTAAACATTTCAAACATTTCAACGTCATGAAGCTATTTCAAACATTAAGCATTAAAGAGAATACCCGCAAAAGATCGAACAAAGAGAATCAACTACTTCAAACATTTCAAGCGTCGCAAGCTATTTCAAACATTTCAACATACTCACGATCAACTACTTTAGCATTTAAATAAAGTAAATAGAGCAAAGAATACGAAGCTATTTGAAATTTTTATTTGGAGCCGCTCCCGAGATGAGAGTTCTTAACTGCGGTTTTGCTCGAGAAGAATTTCAAGCGGAGAGGAGTCGAACCCTGTTTTTTCTTCTAGGAAAGATAAACATTAAATCAAACTTTACAAAGAATCGAGACCACAAATTAACAAATTTAAATACATAAGGAATCGAAGCTTACCAATTCTCATTCGCTTTTTGACCCGACATTTCCCAACCCGTGACTTCCCAGCGCTTTGAATTTGCCGACTCTTACAGCGTTGCAGCGCGCCGAGGGTAAATCGATTAACAAACAAAATCCCCAAGCAACTTGAGTTTGCATCCATTGCTTGTGCCGGTTTGCCAATCAGTCCCTCGCATCATCCGTCTTGTTAACATGTAGCGGCTTCTCTTCCGCGCAATAGCTCTTGGTACACCAAGTAGTAGCTTGCTTATAGAAACGGATGCTTCATGAAGTGATTCATCAACCTCAAATCAGTAATTCTATAAATAAAAAGATAATATTTTATTAGTTAGCAATCAATCTCACAAATAACATAAATGCTACCCTAAAAAGCACTAACCTTGAAATTATTCCTGAAAGCAGCTCTCTTGTACTACGGTCAATGTTCTTCCCTTTTGTCCCAGCGTTTCACCCGCTGAAATCGCATTTCGGAAGAAACCCGGCTAGACAACTTTGTTCACGATCCAACCTTAACATTTTCAATTAAACAAAAATTAAAAATATCACGGTATACTCTACATATTTATTAAAAATATGCAGTATACTTACTAAATCGATTCAATATCTGATATATGCGTATTTATAGATAATACATTATCTAGAGTAATTATTATTTGAATCTTTACTACGCCCCGTATAATGATATGCCTTCGGTTTATTCTGCCCGGGAGTGAGCGTGTGTGAGTACGCGTGTCACCGAGTACTAGTAAAGACCTTCACCGCTTGAACCACGAGGAATTGGCTTGAAGGGTGGATGGATGACCGGTTTGCTCTTCCGCCATCTCATCCTCTTGAGGCTTAGTCACGCGTATATGATGGCTTCCGCTCACGACCGCCTATCTAGTGCATCTATCTCGGCATATAGCGGAGTATCAATTTCGGCAATGATACTATTCCTCGTAAAAGGTACCGACATTTGCTGCTTTCGCGTTCCGTAATATTTGATCCATCGATGATGTGTTACGAACAGGCGGTAGATAAAGAGTCGCGTCGTAGGGGATATTGGCCCCATGTATTCTAGGCTTTATTGCGTCTCTTATCCAGCGCCTTTCAAATGTTTACCGCGACCTTTGGTTCTTTTTTATGTTGTTCCATTTTTATATTAAATACGAAAGATGATGATAGCTATTGCCTCGGGCCACTTATCCCGGATTTACCTCCTCTTCTGACCTTGTCTACAAACTTTTTGAAAAAAACACGATTTTAAAGCGTTAGCAAACAAAAATGCAAACTTTTTAGTTCTAAAATGCAAACTGTCCAGAATCTTTTCATTAACATATGTACAAACTCAAATGAAAAATCGAGATTTACTAAAATCAAACAAAAATAAAATATTTATTTTTCAAACAAATAAATAACAAACATATTTACACGAAACTCCTTTACTTTTGCTCCTTTCCGAACAAATAAATAACAAACATATTTTTTCAAAAATTAGATTTACAACACAAAAAAATGAAACAAAAAATTCGAACAAAGTCAAACAATTCCAAGAAACATATACTTACAATAATCGACATCATTTACTGCTAAGTAACTTCTGACACAAAAATTACATGTATAGGCCATAGTTGACTTTTAAGATAATATGTTGACTTTAGTGGAGTGTTGGTAGGGGAGGTTGAAGTGGAGTGTTGGTAGGCGGCCCGATGAAGAAGGGAGGCGGATGGGGAAGTGGAGTCTGCGGCGGGGTGGGGTGGAGGAGGGGGGAGGCCGATGGGGAAGTGGGTGGTAGTAGGGGTTGAAGTGGGTGTTGGTAGGCGGCCGATGAAGAGGAGGCGGTGAGAGAGTGGAGTGCGGCGCTTCGGTGGGGGGTGGGAGGTGAATTCGAGTGGGTATGGCGGGTAGGGGTGGGGGAGGGGGGAGGTTGATAATTAAGTGGGTTTTGGTTTTGTGAATTGGTTTCTAATTAATTAGTGGGCTACATGTGATGTTTCTATGTCGAGACTGCGTGTGACGTTTCTATGGCGTGAAGGTTAAAATAGACAAATTATACAAATAAATATTACTTAACGTCATACACATGTCTTTGTTTTAATTTCATTTTTCCCCATTGCGAGCTTTACTCTATTTAAAAGCTTATACTAACTTTGATTTTTCTTCTTCGTTTTTAAATTATTCAAACATCTTATTCTTTCTCTTAAAATGTCTCAAAGTCGAAGCTTAGCACCAACTTTGAGGGCATAGAAAATGAAATAGTTAAGTGTCGTTGCGATTTAGTTTGTCATCCAATCACTTCGTGGAAGAATGGTGGTCGCCGATTCGTAAAATGTCCGAGGTCAACTTTTGGTTGTGGAATGTGGCAATGGAAGGATCCCGTTGTACCGATTAGAGAGAAGACAATTATCTTGGAGTCTTAAAAAATGCTATAAAATGGAAAATAAAATTTCTAATTGGAAAAAATTAGTCAAGATTCTTGTTTTAGTTGTATTGAATCTTATTTGTACATTTTGTCTACTAATGTAATACATTAACTACATGTTAATGCATGAGGAACTCGTTATGTTATTGAATAAATTTGTTTTGCAATGATAATTCTCGAAACTTCATTTTTTGTATTTAATACATTGAATTAGTTAATTATCTTATATCAATATAATTATTATGATTTATACATAATTCTATTTAATAAGCCAAAAGTCAATAACATTATTCGAGAATATTTTAAAATCTATTTATATGTATTTTTCAAAATGAGATTTTAAAAGTGTAGGGCGATGTAAAAGTGTAATTTGTTAATCGGTTCACAGAAACATACTCACCATGTAGCGTTTTAGAAGCGTGTCATTTAAAATATTTATAAGATGAACTCATTAAATTTTAGAATATTTTAAAAGAGTATGGCGTGTATAAGACATGCGTATTACCAAAGCGTCACAAAAATGTCATAGATTCAAATTTTTTAGATAAATATAATGTAACGACCGCCCGAGGTCGGCCACGAATTGAGAGTCATTAAAATCGGAACACGAGTCACCCAAACTAGATGGACGACTCGGGTTTAAAATACAATTAGATTTCATCCAAAAATGTAAGTCACAAATTAAGTTTTAAATCAAAAACAGGTTTAAAAATTTATAATCCATCGGTGATATCGAAGCGACCCGACCCATAAATATATACACAACATATCCCAAAGAAATAAAGAAATGTCTGAGCAAGGCTACAACGAAGAGTAAGTATTGTCTTTCGGAATCTGAAATGACAAGCTAAATGAGGCTAAAGTTTGCAAATAAAGGAAGTACAACAATCAAAAGCGATTGTGACAACGTCAAAATCGGTAGCGAGGATTCTGCGCACGATCACTTTAGCCACTCGGGAACGAAGCTCACCGGCGGCCTGCTGGCTCGGTATCCACACATCGGCTTTGGCACAAATGAAAATGCAGCCCATAGCGAAGGGGGTGTAAGCCCCGCGGCAGTGAGGCTGCTGAGGGGTATGAACTTACCATGCAGGCAGAGATAGTCGAGGAATTTAATAATCCAAATATGAATAATATACATATATCAGGGACAATCGACGGTCACTCTGATAAGGTTTCAAGAAGGTCTCGGGGCATAACATGTTAGATATAATAGAAGGTCTCAATAAAGCACACAATCACCCAATGAAATCACGAGAGACTCAGCACTTCGACTATAAATCTGATCATACATCCCTGTCTACTTAATATCTACGGCATAATGCTTGCATATACTGTCAAATACACGCTTGAGGGAATGGATCAACACGCTAATAAACACCGCTCTTATACCGAGTAAAGATGGAAGCATACGCAGCTATACCGTGGTAACATGGGGCCACACTCGACAATGCACCGCGACTACCAGTGATCAAAGACTCATACCGCTCTTATGCGAGTATAAGGCCAAACCCTTGTATTATCTTGGTAGTATGGGCAGCGCCCGGCTTGATACTTGCTTTGCTGACAGCGTCAAAGAGAGAGTACATTACCGCTCTTATACCGGTAGCAAGGCCAAACCCATACGCTATACCGTAGTATAGGGCCAATAACGTCACATATCACACCCAAGGAAGGAGGTACTTCTAATCTAGTAATCCCGACTATAGAGATTACTTGCATTTTCGAGACCTCGGGCACAAATGCAACTGAGCAAGCTACTGCTCCCCACAGTATTACATGACTAAAACATCCGCTATTAAGTAAAATCAATCTGCAGTGTGCATGACAAGGCCACAAACATATCAAAAGTGCCCGGCCAGGCCCACGCAATATAATAGTGCCGGCAGAGGCCGCGAGTCGAGAAATATAAGTTGGGAGTTGTTTGTGCTATGATGCTTGACGCCACGAGAGAGCAATCACATAACACCAACAATTACATGTATATGTTCAATCATAACAAATGACATGGCAAATCCATTCTCCATAATAATATCGCTAATAACATATGCACATCACAAATCGAGTAAAGTACGTAAAATGCTTGTAGTAAGAAATAAGTACTACTTTCTATTCCTTCTATAAAACCTTAAAAGACAATCAAGGTAGCGCCGCTTTCAGATCGTAAATTTTAAATCACCAATTTAACGTCTATAACAACGCTATAATAAGGTCCCAATGATATAACCTCCCCTACTGAGTAAAGTTTTAGAAAATATCAACTTAAAAGTCTTGAAAGCACAAAATCAACTTTGGCCCATAACATCCTCCAAAGCGACACAGCAAATCACTGGTCGTCCGCTATATCGTCACGAGAACCACGTAACCAACTAAAGTTTATCATAAAATTCAATTATGGAAAGGTAAAACAAAAGTCAACTGTCTTCGACACCGAGAAATATCTACAAGACTTAAAATTTCTTACGCCTTTCAGAAGAGAATGATGGGGAGAAACGATATTACACAGCGATTTTGAGTTTGGCGACAATTAGAAAGAAATGGAAAAAAAAAATGTTCAAAGGGGAGAGGAAGTATCTCGGCCAAAAATGGAACAAGATGAAGATGATGGCTTGGTTTTATGATGTGGAGGATAAGCTTGCAAAGATATTTATAAAAAAATCGAGTCAGATTCGGTTTAGTTGAGTCTCGGCTTGCTCGTGCTTAAATCTCCACGAACCCGATTCAAAAGATAAAAAATTCTTCCATGGCAAACACTTCTAAATTATAAATGAAATTCGGCTCAAAATTTTTACGAAATAATATCATCATTGAAAAAATTATACTATTCAGTCCACGCCGACCGAAAAATTTAAATTTTTTTTTTTTTTTCATAACAGGTTATTACATATAAAGCGTTTAAATTTTGAATACTCGTCGTCTCTTGACGTGTATGAGCAATCTAATTAGCCTATTTTAATTACTTTTTCGAATATTTAAAAATATTTTTTATATATATTTTTTAAAAGGAAATGTAGCGTTTGTCGTATATTTTAGGAAGCGTCCGCAGAAATGTCATATTGTAATTTTATTTTTAGATAAGTATTTTTATCACTTTTTCAGAATATTATGAAATCAAGATATATGTATGAAACAATGCGCCATGAAAAGTGACCACAGATGTGGAACTCAAACACTCTGCCATTAAAGAGTGGTGATGGATCGAAACCGAGAACAAAGGGAAGACATAACGGACCTAATAACTAGTAACTTTGCCTTCATTCAAATCGAGACATAACGGATAGGCATACAAGGTAGACATGACCGGAATCTACTAATGTAATACATTAACTCTATCTTAATCTGAGGAATTTCGATGATATGTTATTGAATAACTTTGTTGTCTGATGATAATTCCTCAATTTCTTCTTTTTTGTATTTAATGCACATTAATTAGTTAATTATCTTATGTTAAAGAAATTATTATGATTTATAGATAATTTTATTTACTAAATAAAGGACAATAACATTGTTCAACGCACCATAAGCGTCACACCATTAATATTAAATAAATAATTAATAATAATATCGACACCATAATAACGTGACACAATTAATATTAATTATTAATTTGCCAAAATATAATAATATTATGCGCCATAAAAATGTCACCTTATTAATATTACATAAATAGTTAAATCGATATAATAATAATATCGGCGCCATACTAATCCCTTACACTTAATATTAATATTTAATTTATAAAACCTAATAATATCAACCATAGCGATAAAAAGCGTCTTACTATTAATATTAAATAAATAATTAATAATAAATATCAACACCATCATAACGTCACACAATTAATATTAATTATTTAATTTATAAAATATAATAATATTAACCATACCCACATAAAAATGTCACACAATTAATAATAAATAAATAAATTAATCGATATAATAATAATATGTGTAATAACGTCACATATTTAAATAATTAATTTATAAAAATATAATAATATTCAACACACCGTAAAAACTATCAGCTATTAATATTAAAATAAATATTATGTTAGTATAATATCGGCAAAAATAAATAAGGCAGTTAAGGATTTTAGAATATTTTATAAGAGTATGACATGTATAGGCATCAAGTATTACTAAGCGTAGCAAAATGTCATATAAAATTTTTGGGCCAAATATTGTTTATATAGCAGCAAACGTCGCAGGCTTATGTCATAGTGGATTCAAATTAACGTTCAAACTTAATAAATATATTCAGGTACTTTTTAAGCCGAGCTAGATCATGCATTAAATTGGATAATGTATGGTGGGTATGTAGCGTTTTGTTGACATTTTTCCATTATAAATTGAGATATTCCATAATCGGATTTCACAATTGCATTTTTTCCACAATCCACAAAGATTTCTCGAAATCTCCAAGTGATAACCTTGAACCGCTTTAAACGATGAAGGTTTTATGGGTACTTATTGGAACTGCAAATTAAATCGGATTTGTAATATATGTACTTTTTTTTATATATAATTTAACATTTTTTGTTGTAAGTTATTAATATATATATTATTATGGATTGATGAGCAGGGAAATACCGAATTTACTAAGTAAGTGCGAGGTTGTTCTAACTATTAGTGGAATTTGCAAATTGAAAGTTTTGAATCACGATTTTTATGTGAAGATTCAACACGGCACACGTGAGAATAATGAAGAACACGCGAGTATTACTTTTGACAGTGCGTTGGAATTTGTGCAAGCAAACAACATGAATTGGGAGAGTTCATGGATTTCGAAATGTATCATGAATTCTGTGAAGATCGGGATCGTATGATTATCTCCTTTCGGGTCTCGATTGCGGTCTCGATAAGTTATTTAGAACCTAATACCTTATTAGGAGATTTTAATGTTTCAATAAACTATGTAGACTTTAAGGTTTGAATAAATTAAGGTGTATTTTTTTTTCATTTTTTCATTTTATGTTAATGAATAATGAAAGGTTTTGGAATCTTTGACATATATGTGACGTTCTGAGATATTAATTTAATTAGGAATATTTGTAATGTCACATAGCATACATTAAGAAGAAACATTAATTTAATTTTAAATATTGACCTAAACTTGTTGATTAAAAGCGATTTGAAATTAATATCATAATTGATATTGCTAATTAAAGAGTATGCGTCACAAGCATTGCCACGTTAGAAAATTAATTTAATTTAAATATTTCTGGCGATCACCCAGGCATACATTAGAAAATTATATCATAATTAATATAATTAATATCATAATTGATATAAAATTGTTGATTAAATGAGGTATGAATAAATTATTTACACAAAAGTCATATTAATGAGACAAATAATTTAATTAATTTTATAAACTTAATTTAAATGTTTATTATATTTAATCTAATATCACACAAATCATCATTATCTAAGTTTAGGAAAATGTAATTTTAAATTAAAATTTAGTTAATATTGATATAGAGGCATATTAAGTTAAATAAAAGTTGAGTGCAGAAATGCTGGAGTAAATAATTATTAAAAAGCGTCATACTAATGACGAAACTATTAAATTATTTACCTAAATAATTTAGAATTTTTATTCAAGTAAAATCTAGCGTCATAAATGCCGCATTCTAAGAAAAATGATAAAATTAATTAATATTAATATGATAAATTATAAAAAATTATGTTATTAGTGTTGTTAATTATACATAGCGTCGCCTGACGTCTGAGTTAAGAGTAAATAATGTTAATTTAGTTTTGCGCCCGCAATTCACGTTCTGAGACAAAAGAATTAGATTTAAGCGCTACTCGGGAGTCTAGATAATAATAGCAAGCGTCCTGATTATGTCATACGATTTATTAAAGCTGTGGCGTTTGGTGACATGTTGTTTGGAAGGCGTAGCGTTTTAGTGGCATTACATTTACCCGCCAAAAACTTCGGTGACGTTTTTATGGCGGGATGTTTTTGAAAGCGAAGATTATTATGCCGCAAATAGCGTCATGGCCCTTTTCTTTGAGAAAACTATTATGCCACGAATGTCATTTATATTGCATAAAACCTGCTTTTTTCACCGCGGGGGTACACTGCGGGTTTTATTATTACGAGGTAGACACGTTGCGATAATGTCACTGCGACATTTATTGTAACTTGATTTATAATTATGTCACATTTGCTCATTTTTTCTAGTAGTGCTATTTTTATACTTAAGAGAAGGTTCGGATTTTTTAGATTCAGCGTTTTCGTATTGACGGCCTTTTTGGGTAATGATTTTTTTGAACCACGTAACCACAGGGTGCTATTTGAGAATACATAACCATGAGTCTTGATTTTGAACCCCGCATGCTCTTGTAGTCTTCATTTTAAACCCCTTAGTTTTTAGATTCTTTATTTTGAGCCACGTGGCTTTCAGAATGTTCCATATGGCCGATTTTAATCGATAAAATTAGGGTTTTCGAGCCCTAATTTTAATTGACATTTAATGCGAGACTGTTTTCTCGGGAACCCTATTTCGAGTTCAAATTTAGGGTTAATTAATGTAAAGGAAACCGATGTTTTTACTTGATTAATTCCAAGGCTTGATTCCGGGAACCATTCGTCGAGGAGTTTGACTTTAATGAAACAACGGCGTGAGCATCTTTTTGGTAGCCGACTTTTTAATTAATTTGATTAATTCGTCTTAATCAATTTAATTATTATTTTGATAAAATTTCGATGTCTCAAAAAGTGTTGTAATCGTACATAAATAAATTGTTGTTGTTTCTTTGCAAAGTTATTTGATTCAGCTCCGCCTTCCCAATCAATTTCCTACATTTTCCATTCATAGTGGAGTATTATTGTGGGGTTCACTTTTTCTTCGTCTGAGTTAGTTGCGATTGAATGTGGTGTTATTATAAATTGGTGAATGGCTTAAGTTTCTTCATGAAGTAGTTGGCTCCACTAACTTGGCTTGTTTCCACATGAGTCGAGCCGAATATAAGTTGGAAAAATTTTAGTTCAACTACTTTGTGACTAATGGAGCAGAGCTTGAGATGACTTACTTGGTCAAGATCTTTTGGAACTCTGAATTCAATCTCGACAAATAATAATTAAAATCTAGTTTACTAAATAAAATGCTAATAAAATTAATGATTTATTGATAAGAAAAATAAAATAAGAATTTAATTTCAATAGAAATTTTAAAAATTGTAAATTTTTTAGCACACATTATATTCAAACTTCATAACAAAATCAAAACAAAAATTAAATATTAAAATAAATAAACAACAATAAGAAGAGTTTTGAAAACATGTTCATATTATTTTTCCGTGTAAATTTATAAATTGTTAATATTATATTAGTTCTATTAGTATATATATATATATGTATTGCACCTAATAATATAGAAATTAAGCTAGCAGAATGGTACCGTTAAAATTGATTCATTGGCTTTGTTGAAATTTGAAAACAATTTCGCCGTTAAGCTCATTTAGATCGTAATAAAGCTCTAGTTTCGAGTCACAATCCCTGAGTGGCTTGACAAGGCCCCTCGGTGTGGGTCAGTTCATGCACAACTCTAGCTTGCAGTGGATATACAATGGATGATCGTGAGTATTGAATTGATTGATTATACATCAAATTATTACAATTGCATTTCTTATCAAACATTTACTAAAATCTGCAATATATACTTACATTATTAAGTACGATATATTATATATTGATCAAAATTCCAGGATTTGACTTCTAACTATCCGATGTACAAATCATACTATCAAATTTCTCAATGGATTATATATTATTTTTGAATTGGAACCAACAGTTGAGGCATAGAACGAAAACATTTCGCACTAATAACAGTAGTAAAATTTCTTCAATAACTAGTTAACACCACATATATACCTAACCTCTCGATCACACTATCTATAGGATTACATTTATTGGAAGACTTAACACACGACATAGCTTTATTTAGATATTTATGAATGAATTGTACCAATAGTCCAACTAAATATTATCTAGATAAGATTTGATCAATAAATATCCTATTCGATTATGAAAGTTAATTGTAGATATGGTCCTGGTATGTGTGTTCAAGTTATACTTTGGTCATAGTAAGTGGCCGTGTAGTACATTTGGTCTCTGAAAGTGGTACAAATGTTGCAATATGGCACATGAAAGTGATCAATGCAATGTTGCAAATTTATCGTTGTTTTTAACCTCCAAAACAGGAATGAAATATGCAACATCTGTCATTTACTAGGACCAAAGTACACTCGTGTGTAGATTTTCAGAGACCAAATATACTACATTTCCAGTTACTGAAACCAAAATGCAACTCAATCACACTTACTCGGACCACATATGCAATTAACTCTCAGTTATGATCCCTAAACTCATCAAATAAGTTGTGCATTCGATTTCTAGAAAGAAACGCATAACTTTATTGATATTTCGGGATATAACTGACCTCAAATGTTTATCTAGATCAAATCGTATCGAGATCACATCTAGAGAACTACTTGTGCAATTAATTAACCCGAACATGGTGAGCCTCAATGTCCTTGGTCAAATCAGCAAAATATTGTATCAGAGTGAGTGGATCCTCAATATCTTCATTCAGCTTCTCATACTCAATAGTCCAAGTCACAAGTTTGTTTTCGCCTTGTTTTTTCACCTGAATTTTGACTATGACGGATTTGAAGTCTTGCAGCATATCTCCTTCAATCAATGTGAGGGTTACCATCTTCTTTTCATCATCACGTTCCATTATTTGCTTAGCAATCTTTCTTTTTCCATCTATATAGAAAAATGATTACTAGAAATAACAATTAAAGATATGATGAGGTTCCGGGATCGATTCCTTGTACTGACAAGGACCGATTTTTGAAAAAAAAAATTAAAGAATAGTGACCGATGATTTGAGTATACTACTCCAATGTTAAATGAATGGAGCTCTGAAATACACTATCGTGATGGATCTCGATGAAATAATCGCCTCTTTTTGTAGTTCTATCTAATATGTAAAGGAAAAAATATTTTAGCCTGTATTTTTAAAATGAACAATTTATTTTCATTGTGTTAAAGTGTGCAAATTAACTATTTCCCCTTATAGCTCAAGAGAGTAGAGACTATGGTTCGTTTGGAGGAGGGTGAAACTATAAAGATAAAACTAAAATTGCAGCAATGGTCCCAGTAAGTATGATGGTAGGTATGATTTAATTCCCGCTAAAGTTGAGTTGTTGCGGATTTAGTCTCCATCATTATACATGCAGTTCGGCGTTTAGTCGCAAATTAACGATTGCCGTTAATGATTAGCGCTTGAGTTGGGAATTAATTTGGGGTTAAAAATATAATTTTGAAGACCTTTTTGGAATTAAAGTGCAATTTTAATTGGGTGGCTACAGTTCAGAGCCAACTTTCGAGACTTTCCATTACGGTATGCTTTTTTTTATAGAGAGTATAATGCTCCAGTAATTAAATCATAAGCATATATAGAATTCTAACTCTGTCACTGCCCTAATATAAGTACTAGCTTAGTATTATGATGCACGAACTGAGTAGTAATTAAATTTGAATTGGAGCCCGGCTTCCCCGGAGTACTAAAATTTTAAGTTAACTGTCAAAAAATTATTAGCTAGATCATTCAAATAAATACGGTATCACAAATCAAACTTTTATAAAGGGTGGTGTTCAAAAGGAAATGTTACCATGAGTATAGTCCCAACAAATGATGGAACCATGCGTTCCCCAATCATCCTTGTGCAATTCACAACCATGCACTTTCTCAGGGGTCAGCTTTGATACTTCGTAGGGTTTGTTACAAAAGAGCTCATGAAACAAATCAGTGTCTGATTTGATTTCAATTTCTCTAATTATCTTTCCTGTCAAAACCATTTCTTTTACTCCGTATTTGTTCTACTCTCTTTCCCTTAGCTCTAAAACTTATTCAGAGGTATATGGATGAAGAATTCGTTGAGTTCTCCCATCATTATATAGTTCATCTTCCCCTCATCCTCCTCTACGAAACAAGGTAAGAAAGCTTGAATCTTTTGGGATATTTTACAGTTTGAACAATGACTTTGGTTGACTTTTTGAGGAATTGTGTATTGCCGAGACGTTATAAGATTCTCTAGGCTTGTATTAAGTGATTGGAGGTAATTATAATCGATTTTGGGGCTGAATTTTTGTTGGATTGGGTTAGCTGGACTTTTAGGCTGACTTCTTTCAAATTTCTTTAAATTGTATAACAATGTTACGACCTTTAATATAGTTGTTTAGAGCATAATTTGGATGTTTTGAGGTTGATCATGGAGGATATTGTTGAGTTAGGTTATTTGCTAAGTAGTAATTGGGCTTTTGAACTAAAAGGTCGATTATAACAGTTAATTAATACGATTGATTGTCGGATTGATTGGAATGTGACTAACGTATATTATTGTTGGGATAATAAAGTGATGACCGAATATTGGGAGTTATGAAGTCGTAAATTCAATGTGTAGTTAAGTTGAATTTTAGAAGTGTATACTAATTTCGGGGATAGGATGATTACTAAAAGGTTAAATTGAATTGTGAGACGTGGTATAATACTCGGGGTTTAAATAGATGTTAAGAGAGGTTATTCTACGGAATGTGTTATAATGTATAACTTCTTTGAATAGGAGTTGAGCCTGGACCTAGCACGAGGACTGCCTAGAGTTAGCATTACTGCTTTTGGGCTCGAGGTGAGTACAAATCTCACGATGGGGACCTTTCATATATTATGTTATATATTTTGCATGTGTTGTCTTGGGACTATTCTAATATGTGTATTGTGTGACTATGATTGATATTATGTGGAAATTGTGATTTATGATTCATGTTATGAAACAATTGAGATTTTGATTGATATTATGAGATAATTGTGATCAATGAAGTATTATGAGATAATTGAGATTATGATTGATATCATGAGATAATTGGTGATTATGATTTATATTATCAGATAGTTGTGATCATGATTTATATTATGAGATTGTGTGTGGCTGTGTGCTGATGTGTTGATTGATTTATGTGTTACTTGCGGAGCGGTGACCCCGACCGGGAGGTTTGGGCGTGTGTATATCAGGTGGGTATCCCCGCGGATTCGAGGTTTGGTGTGATATGCACATCGAGGGTGTAGCTCGGTCGAGAGGATGGAGGTGGAGGCCTCATCTGATTATTTGGAGATGGATTCTCATATGTGTATTATTTGGAGGTGGATTCCACATATGTATTATTTGAGGTGGATTCCTCGTATGTGTATTATTTGGAGGTGGATTCCCTAACTGCTTACTATTTGTGGAGGCGGATTCCCCATTTGATGACTTTGATTATCTTGTGTGTCGAGACGCTTCCTTAAATGAATATGCGTTATTTATGATTATAAGCTCATGTGTATAGTACATGTAACATCGTATAAGCAGGATTCTATGAGTCAGGAATGTTATTCATTATGTGTCCGTTAATGTATATGCATACGTTATATATATATACGAATATATGTGATGACTGTCTCGGTGGTATTTCAGATTCACTACCTTAATAGCCGAATTCTCTATTCTCTATGGGCGGCTTTTATGCCTAGGTTTCTAAGGGGTTGATCGAGGTTGTCAAGAAGCTGCATTGATAGGTCATGGATCAAGATTGTAGGTGAGGCGACGGTGGCATAGAAGATCCTCAACAGTCATTTTCCTCTTGTTATGTTTTCTAGCATTTAAAACTTGTATATTGAGACGTCAGTGGTAATATGTTGTATCATGTGGAAATTATGTGTGTATTGTATGGTTGTATTTTTTCAAGTCATGTAAGTTTCACAGGATATCGTTTGTGTGATGTGTTGTTAGTTCACCACGATGGACAAAAGTGTATTATTATTATTAATGTCAAATGAAGTCTTTTATGTTGTCATCCATCGATCGGTGACTCTGGTGTATAGGTTGTTGATGACCTTAACTCAGGGCGGCCGACTGGGCGTGGTCACACACTGATGAAATATAGATAAATTGTAATTATATATGAATTGAGAGATATATAAAAGATTGTTTAGTATTCATGTGTTCATAATACATTCTCCAATAGTGATACTAACACAATTTTAATTTAAAAAATTATATATAATATATCTCAACTCGAAATCGATCAAGCAAATTATTGTTCGATGCGTTTTGAACTACATTAAATTAAGTTTTTTCATTTTACTTTTTTGTTAAATATTGAATTTATATTGCATATGAATTCAAGATTGGGTAAATTCTGCACTATGTGAGATTTGGAATTTATTAACACCATCAACTAACACCCACTTTTCAGCAATAATCCTAACAAAATATTATTTAAGATGTTAAATTAATTTTTCTCTCTTTCATATTACTTTATCTTACTTTCACAAATTACTTTCACAAAATATTTTTTTTTTGAAAAATTCATAATATTTTAATACACTTAATGAAAAGAATATAAAAAACTCAATTTTTTTTGGATGTAATAATGATACAAACCTGGTCTCTATTTAAAGATTTTGAAAAATAAAAAATAATGGTTTATTTTTATTTTACTTAATTATTGTACAAAAAGCGGTTTTAAAAAAAGAAGAGAAAAAAAAATGATTTTACTTAATTATTTTTATTTTTTGATTCCGATCCCACATGGTGTTAAACTTGACATCCAATTAATCCCCTGCTGTATGAAATGATCCCCTTTTGACAACCCATTTGAACCCTGCTGTGGGTGATCTAAACAAATACTCCTTATATGTAAAATATAATGGATATAAGCCATCTAAATCATTCATAACATAAAAATAAACAGTCATTTCAGTCTCTTCAAGAAACCTTACGAAAGGATTAGCACAAAAGATTAAAATGATATTCAATCCGTTCCAATTTACTTGATAGTAAAACGTACTTTATTAAGAACTTGATTAATATTACTAATATACCCTAAAAAGTTACTTTATCAAAAAATATTTTAATTAATCATGAAAATAAAAAGTACTTTATTAAGGAATAAAAATGAAAAAATCAAGATAAAATTACATTAAATTTATATATGATCAAATAAAAAGAAAAGAAATTTTTTTGATATATAATCAAATAAATTGGGACGGATGAAGTATAACCTTGTACACCGTAATAAAAAGAAACAAAACAGAAGAGACTTAGCTATTAAATCTTTATCTTCTTTGGTCCTTAACAATATTCCCAAGAGGAGCATGACTTACTGTATAAGTTTGTCATGGCCTAGTCATTTTGGGTCATTCTTTACCTGAATTAATCTGAGGGTACATTGCTACAAAATCTTTACAAGATTAACATGCCTAGATTGGGTCAGCACAAATGATATACTACAGAAAATCGCTTCCACGGGAACAATTTTGTGTCGCCTAATAAATTATACAAGTTGATCTTCACAAAGATCTTGAGTTCAGAAGAACCTTCCCTGGTGTGATGGACAAATTGCTTACGAATTCATTTAAAACCAGAACTTTGGGAGGCCTCTACAGGGCAGTTCATTTCTCGATTATCTTGGTAGTATCAACTTTGGTCTTATGCATGTCTTGGTGCATCATCATGCAACTGTGATGATCTTACATTGGATTCCTCCTGACAAGATCATTCATTAGTACACAACACTTGAGAGAAATAAAACCAAACTTTTAAGTGTGAAACAAAGCAAACCAACCCGCATGCCATATCCGAAACCTGGAGATCTGAAGAAGTCCATTTGTCCCTGTAGCATGGTTGACTGAGGGACATAATAGCTGTCACGAGAAGGTGCTACAGTATTCAGCTGTCCCTACAAAATCAAATAAATGAAAGGTGGAGTTAGCATAACATTGATAAAAAGAATAGATAATTCTTTTTCACAACTCCAAAATCGGGGTTAACTCATACTAGTCCTTGAATTGATTGCTGGCCTGAGTAGAAATTTTCTCGAGTTGGTCCCATCAAGTTTAACTGCACCTGCAAAATCAGTAATAACATTAGCAGCCGCTCAACATTAATGTAAACTTATCCTCATCAATCATACCATGCCCTGCACTCCCTGTTGTGACCCAAAGTAGCCATCAACATTAATTGGTCTCAGAGGCATTTTGTCCTGCATAGTTAATATGAACTTTAATGAAACGCTACAATAATCTAAAGAAAGAAGTAACTATACATGGGCAGTCAGTCTCCTAAACTTCATTCACTTGTTTTGGGAGGGTAACCTCCTGAAGGGCACATATTATCAGATACTCTTTAGAGGACATTTTAATATTCTTCACTACTTTTTAAAATTAACTCATTAAGTTGTGATACTCTATGCTCCCAGAACTAAATTATACTTGCACTCTACGATCCCAATTCTAAGTTTTATCTGCAAAGCCAGCCTTATAAGTTCACCTTGTCTGGGTGAATCTCTTATCCAGATACCATATACTAGTTCAACTCCTAAAGCGAATCAATGGTCAGATATGTCAGAATCTGGGCAAAAGGCTGTGTATCAATGGCCATATTGAGGAGCCAGCCCCATGAATTCTTAAGAGGCCATGAGCACAAGTTTGACATGCAAACTAGTCAATAATTTATATGAAATTTATCAATGTTAAAATAAAAGAGGAAAAAACAGCATTTCAGTCGGCACGAACCATTGGTTGCAATGCTTCTGATGCTGTAACGGTCATCAAATTTGGTTCCATGGGCACCTGTAACAATACATGAAATATCAGGATCAGGGTAACTATAACATGAAAAGGATTTAAAATATTATCTTTTCTTTTATTGAATCTACTATAGTTATTGCATGCATGTTCTTCTCTGAAAGTGAATCAAAGAAATTTATTATTCAAGAGCATCTTCAAGACCTTTCTTTTCTTGGAAGGATTTTTCTTCTTGTTGGACTTCCCCGTGCCTCTACTGTGTTCATCTTCGTCAATGGAGAGTAGAGGAGGCGTGGTCGATGTACCAGGTTCTGCAAGATTTTTCTTAGAGCTATTAAGAGCCACACAATTACCAAAAGCGTCATCTAGAGCTCGAAGGGCCAAAACATAACTTTCTTGAGATAATGATCCTTCTTCACCCAATTTAACTGCCCGAGCACATAGATCATTGTACCGCTGCAGTCTGGATTGGACATTCTCAAACCCTGCACCAACCAGGTATCGACTCTTTGAATCCTTTGTCCAGCGTTTTAAGAGGTAATGCATAGGAATATTCGCAATGCCACAAATTTGAAGAACAATCAGTGCATGCCTGCAGAGAAAACCTCTGAACTCAAACAAATGACATATACAAGACACTTCTGACTTTAACTTATCCACAATAACAGTGAACTCTTGATTTTTCTCAAAGTCTTGAACTCTATACGTTATTGTTTTGTCATCATGCCCCCCTAACTCCTTGGGATGACAAGCCACTGCACCCAAGACCTCAACCTGAAACTTCTTAAATACAGCATGGGTATATACACCAACAGCTTGCTTCTCAAATGGTGATGGAGACTTCAGCGTATGTTGCTTGTTCCACGTATCGAAGTCGGCCTTTGCTTCCTCTTCATACCGATCTTGTAAGATGACTTCATACTGTTTGAGAAACTCTCGCAATGTTGTCTTCTTGTGCACATATTTGTCAAAATATGAGTTCACACTATCTGATCGCTGAATAGTAGACATTCCACCTAAAAGGATACCCCTCATAAAGCTTGGAGCCCATTTTGTTCGATCTTCATACAGAGACTGAATTAATTCATTGTCTGGGAGCTCAAATTTCTCGACCAATTTCTTCCATCTCTTTTCAAATACCTCAGCTGTCCATGACCGATATACACATTTCTCAAACTTCAAAACAAATTTATCATTCTCCTTAACAATATGATGCAGAGTTTCAGACACTTTCCCTAATATATTCCACAAACAATAGTAATGCCTAGTAGAGGGGAAGACCTCCACAACAACCGTCTTGATGACCCTATCATGGTCAGTTATGATAGTGCCAGGAGATTGACCACCCATTGCTTGCAACCATGTCTTCATTACCCAAGAAAAGGTAGCTTCACTTTCATCAGTGACCAAAGCACATCCAAGTAGCATGAACTGATAATGTTGATTAACCCCAACAAAAAGTACCAGAGGCATTTTGTATTTGTTTTTTAAATAGGTGGTATCAACACATACCACATCATTGAAATTGATGTAATCATACCTGCTCTTCGAATCCACCCAAAGAAAATTCTTTAATCGCTGATTTTCATTTACATCTACCGCATAAAAGAAGTGGGAATTTGTGGCCTGCATCTGGGTAAAAAACTCTAACAGAATGTTCGAATCAACCACATCCATAACCAAATTTCGACTTTTATCATACATATTTTGGGGATCGCTTCTAAGGCTGACCACATGT
This sequence comes from Lithospermum erythrorhizon, assembly GCA_019722365.1. Classification (NCBI taxonomy): domain Eukaryota; kingdom Viridiplantae; phylum Streptophyta; class Magnoliopsida; order Boraginales; family Boraginaceae; genus Lithospermum; species Lithospermum erythrorhizon. The sequence goes on along the minus strand of JADFUC010000908.1, from coordinate 36,264 downwards.
TTGTATTCAGCGAACTGTTTAGCCATTGCAGCGTACATCCGTCTCGTCTGTTCACTAACAGCTTGTGCAGGCAAGAGTTCATGATTATGCTCTTTCTCAAATTTATGAATGATCCATTTCCCTTCAGGTCTTCTCTTGACATGCATGCTTGCTTTGCAATCTGTTTTAGCACATGCCTTCCGAGTAGTAGCACTATCAGGATCCTGCTTGTTTCCTTGTCTACCGCGTGAGCGATTTAGAGACTTATCGTACTCGCGCTTGGTGCCATATCTAGAACAAGCAAACTTAGCATCAATGAATTCCCTTGTAGTTTTTGAACGGCGGCTGTTTTGTATTGCTGTATTAAAACCCATAGTTCTAGCATATTCTTGATAGAAGGCATACGCTTCTCCATGTGAGTTAAATTCCATTCCAGCAAGTGGCTCAAGCAATATATCTTCTTCTGTATCAACCATGTCCTCTATGGGAGTTTCCATAACCAATCCATCTTCAGAGTGCATTTCCTCTCCAACAACAACAATAGTTCCATTCAATCCATCCAGATTATGTGGTTTCGCTTCTGAATCCAGCATAGGGACAATTCCATTCGACTCTTCTATGTTTTCATGATCTCCTGAAGGTAATCTGAGATCTATATCCATTGCAAGAACCCTTTTTCCTGTTAACTGCTTAGTTGGTGAATGTACCTGAAAAGAGACACTGAAGAGAAGTGGATCAGTATAAACTTCAACAAGTGTATAGTACAGGAATCTTTATTTATTGTTTCAATTCTTCTGCCTAAAATAGAAAACAAGAAAGCTAAGCGGGGAACCTTAATCTTGAACACTCAGAACAGTTGGACCAAGAAAATTATCAAGATAGCTGTACTTAAACAAAACCAAAGCCTATGCATTAATTCATAATTGTAGCTAATTCAGAAATCCTGGCACAGTTAAAATCCTTAGTTACCTGTAACGAGAGTGCGATTGAATGCGGGTACAGTTGGATCTGAGGATACATGTTTATGTATGTGAATCCCGGTACGAAGGGGGTATACTTATTATTTCTTCAATTATTAATTAATTATTTTTATATATTTTTATTTATTGTAATATTAATATTTTTATATTTTATTGCTACTTTTATTAATATTTATATCATTTTCACTAAAAATTATCAATGAACTTTCCAATTTTCAACCATCTTATATTAAACATTGTAATATTAATTATATTTAATTTCCCATATCAGAAGCCAGTTGTAGACCTTACTGGAAAATATCAATTATATATGTAAAGTACTAAAAATTTGAACTTTAAACCAGAGTCGCCGAAACGCCGCCCATGGTTGTCCCCGAGAGTTTTGTACTCCGTTTCGAGACGGAAGTTTTGGCATTCAACAACAATTTATTATGGAAAACTAGGTTGATCCATAGCATATGAAACCTGAAGATAACCTCATCGTTTGCGGATTGTGCTCATATGCCAGAAGAATGGCTGAAAGAGTAGAAAAAAACATAAAGAGACTAATTTGAATAAAACATTCATAATAACCCTCATTGCTTAAGGGCTTCATTTGCTTCTCACTTCTGCAACATCACATCTGTATATATAGAAATATGAGTCTCGGAGTTTGGTAAGGACAGAAAATGGAAGATGAAGTCATGAAGAAGAAGACGAACGGTGATAATGATGATGACATCTAAATGAACAATTAGATTATGTTTTTTTTTCCTTCTCAATGACAGCAAATTTGATAAATCCAAAGGACACAAGGAAATGACTATTGAAAAGATAACAGAAAGTAAATGTGGATAAACACCAATTTCAAAGAAAGCACCCAATACAATTCTCTTCAAAGTTTAAACACCAAAATGTTACTACCATTGTTCTATAACATAAAGATGCTAAACCAATCCCTCTTCCAGTCAGGTAACGAGAACCTCAGAAGTTTACAATAAGTGCTCACTGTACTATCTTCTAAAAAAATGAAAAATAATCAGGCATCTGACAACAATTTCCATTAGTTTCAATGAAACAGCTCAAGTTCTGAGGCTCTGCACACAACTCCACCTTATGCATGGATGTCTACATTCTTTGCAAATTCCCAAATAACTCAGTTATAGCATGGCTGTAAAAGTCCAAAGTCTAGTTGGATATGACCATTGGAGTGCCAAGGATATATGTAAGAATGAAATTATTTGAAACTATACTCTCAACTACGAATGGAATCAATCAAACACCTTTCTTAGAAACAACATAACAGCTGTGAAGTTCATAAATTGCTGCTAGGGATGGAAACAAATATTGAGGAAAAAACCATTAGAACAGAATCAGATCATGATTGCAGAAAACTTATCATCCAAAATTGACACTTTCTAAAGCTAAACTATTTTCTCACCAATGATTCAAAGGCTATAACAAACAATATGGTGTTTAAGAGCTACTAAAGCCCAAAAGACGAAGCACAGACCAGAATAAGTTAAAAAAAATTCATTTGACAGCAGTAGAAAACAACTAGTTCAAAGCTGTAGTAGGTCCTTCAAACAAGCACACCAGACTTAAAAGAACCGCGAATGATCTCAACATATTCTCTCTTGGTTCTAACTTCTATAGGAAAATCAAGCATATAGAAAATCCATCTTCCCAGAACTCAATCTTACTTAGCTGCATCATGTTCATAGAAAACAATCCCTTAAAGGGCGGAACCCAAATGAAGTTAAAGGTTGACCGAATCCCTCAACCAAGCTCAAGAATCCCAACATGATTGAACCCCTACGAATTCCATGTTCATAGAGAACCCTTATTGAGTGATCGAAACACGGAATCATTCAAAATCCCTCGAGTTTCTTATATTTCACAGTACAGAATTAAAATTTCTGGCGTTAAACCCATTCGCATATATGTTGAAGTTACTATACCATTTACTAACAAAGGCTTAAGCATTCAACCATATATACATAGTTTCCAGTATAACACAAACAACCGACCAAGTTCAACACAAAAACAATATCATTCTTCATTTCACAACAAAACTCACTGCATATACTTTAAGTCCACATTTCTACCCAATTTCCAATTCAAATATAAATAATTCAACTTTAGATTCATCATTTCACAAAAAAAAAAAAAAAACTGAAGCTAAAAAAGACTGCAAAATTGCTATTTACAACTCAGCCTACCAAAATACCAAAAAATTAAACATAACCCAAATCCCAAAATCAATAATTAAACTACAAAAAAAAAACAGCAACTTACAGATCCTAGGTATCGATCCAGCCTCAAAGTAGCATAAAAGAAATTATCTTCAACAAAAAAGGGCTTTTGGGTTTCTTTATTTTGGCTTCAATTGTGCAAAAATGGCACTTTCTTGATTAAAAATTGAAGCTTTTTGACAAATAAAAAAATTGGAATTTTGGAATTTTTTTTTTAAAACCCTATGTTGGATTTGCAGAAAAGAGCAGAGTCTTGAAGATTAGAGGATTTGGGAGGTTGTGATAAATAAAACTGAATTTGGGAGAAAATTATGGGTTTGGGTCAATGAGTAAATTGTCAAAAAGTGTAAAATCATCACAAGGAAAATTATTTATGAGTTGCTGTTTTCAAATAATTAATCGCAGTATGTGTCTCAATTGAATAAAATATCGTAAATATGGATGCTGTAAGTGTCGTGTATGTGTTGGAAGTTGGAAGTGTTGTGTATGAAAAGAGGGAATTGAGAAGAAAATGAGTGGCATAAAGATAGAATTGAAGAGCATTTGTATCAAAGTGGAGAAGAAGACCAAATTATCCTTTCAATTATTTTATCATTCTCTTCGTTTCCCTACTCTGCTCCGTATTCACCTGTTAATAATTCCTAATTTTGTTGATTAAATGTACGGAGTAATTCAAATTTGTTTCAGAAGTTTGATTTATTCATTAAAATATTTTAATTTTCATCATGAATTAATCTTATTAAATTTTTTGTTATTAAGATACATCATAATAATGTAATTTATTGATCAACAGTTATATCTTTCGAAAGATGAAGAAGATACATGTCATCGAAATTTGAGAATATTGTTAATAGAAATATTTTGGGTTGAATGCCGTAGTATAATTTTAACTGGCTGAATATCGATATGAGATTACATCAAATTTTCATCTAATTAGTTATCTTTTGAGTACTTATTTATGTTAATTGATGTTAAAAGTATTAACTTTATTGATTGTAATGGTAATAATTACGGTTATGAATGAGCAGTAGTCCTAAATTTCGAGGCATGGCGAAAAAAAATAGAATAACTTAACATACACGGTACTAGTAATTTTTTATTTTTTATAGTAATTTTTAATATTATTTTTTAAATGTTGTATACACAACTATAAACTTATTATATTAAAAAGCATAAAAGAATAGATTAATGTGTATTTTAAATAAAGATAAAACCTCACATACACTATTTATTATTTAAAATTAATCAAATATCAAAGGCTTACAATACTTATTGTTTAATGTACTCATAATAAAGAGGAAAGGCTACAATGAATTACACATTTTATTTTGAGGAAGAATGGAGAAAGAATAAATAATTTATTAATTTTACTTGTTTGAAAAATAAATTTGATTAATTAAAAGCAGGAGGATTAAATTGTCCTCATCACTCTCAGATTCTACATAATCGCCACGTCAGGGGAGAATGGAGGAAGCCTTGGCATTATCAAGCATTTTAATCATTCACCTGCGTTTCTCTCTGCTCTCAAAAATTATTGAATCCAAACAACAATTTTTTTTATTCCTCACTGATTAACTTCCCAGATTAATTCTAAATATTTACCGCTCCCACGATTCTGCATGAAAATTAAGAAAAGCCTAAAAACAATTAGATTGACAGACCATTGGACTACATTGTTTAAGTGCTTAGAAAGTCGGGGACCTCGGGCGTCGCTTGACCCGGCCTCCAGTCGCTCGTGAATGAATATCGATCATCGTTTCAATTATTAAAAAAAAAAAGATAAACCATAATAACATAAAAGTGTATGTGGTGTATTATCTTGTTTGTTAATTTTTTGATACACATACTTTAATCTATATATCTAATCTAATCTATCTATCTAATCTAATATAACATATATAAAAGTGCAAATAAATTTTGTGTTTTTTCCGTTTCTTTTATTTTTACATTATTAAACACTAAGTTATCATTCTTTCTAAAAATTAGGTAAAAAATATAGTTTCATGAGATATAGTATGAAAAGAATATTAACATTCCTATTAAACTAATAATAGACACCATTTTCTTCATATATGTCTTATTAAACTAATATTAATTATCGAATATTCTTTCATAAACATGCTACGAAAAAGGATAATATTAAACTAATATTAATCATCATACTCTTCATAAATGCCATAGATAATATTAATTTCCTCATTTACTCATTCGGGTAAAAAGTAATCATTGCCCACCCATGTTAATAATACTTTTGTTGGGTTTTACATATTAAAATAACGTCAAATATATTATAGATTCGAATACCAGGAACTCTACGAGATTATAAAAACGCTAATTGAATTAGATATTATGTTTGTACCTTACACCTTGTAATTGCAGCGGAATATGACCGGATGAGGCTTCAAATAACCAACGTAGGTTATGCCAGGAAATAATGCAAGCGATTGGTCGAACCACTTCCGTCAGTTTTTACTCTGACGGTTAAAGTGAAAAGCAGGCAATAAAGAAAAAGCGATTTTCTTTCTAAGAGGAGGGGGTGAATTCTCAACTTCAAAAGTTGGATGAATTGGAGCAAATGAATTATGAGGGGTGATGTTATTTATAAAGGCAACACACATGAGAAATTCAAGGATGATGAAACTCCTTCATCCTCATCCATTCTCCGCCCCTTAAGCTTGACTCCTATGTCCACTGAAATCCCAGAGATTTTGGCTACGAATGTTTCGGCCCGTGTTTCGGCCCCAACTCGAAAAGAAATTCTATTAGTATTATAGTTTGATTCTGTTGTCGTGTGTGACATGTGTGTGACCTCTTAGGCTCGATTGACAAGAGTAATATATTAATTTATGTTAACCGAATATCTCATTAATATATAGATTATGAGCGGACTCTAGTAACCCATCATAACCCCTAATGTCAATACGAGTTAATCACAATATGTCCAAATTATCCGACAATCGAACATATATCGACACCACTTTTAAATGTAAAATAAATCGGTTATGCAATCCTAATTGTTCAGCAGGACATATTTATGAGATCTAATATCTCATATTTCCAACACCTCTTTCCTTGGACTCCTCACGTTAAACAACAATACTAATTGGATAAAAATATCCACTACACTTTTTTCTTTTTCTTATTTTTTTTATTATGAATATTTTTTTCCACCTCACTTTAATGTTACTTATTATTATTATAATAACAATAATAGTAATAGTAATAATAACAATAATATTAATATTAATAATAATAATGTTACTAATAATAAAAATGCTACTCATTATTATTATTAATAAAAAGAAACCAAAAGTAACAAGATGTTCATACATGAATTGTAGTCATGGAATTGGAAATAGATTCAATATACTAAATGCAAGATTTGGACATTATATATTTACTCAAGGATAATTGACTTATCAAAGAGTAAATAAGCATAAAAACGTAGTTGATTAAGGATGGAAATGAAATAACCGTTCATTATAAACAATTTTTTAATATGATTTTAGTTGCTCGGTTGAGTGTTTGGCGGTCAAAGTTAAAATTTGAGTCGAATAATGATAATATGGGTTGAACGATAATATATTTTGAGAATAGAAATTTAATTTGACACGTGTTCGAGTTATGTTGTTAAGCCCAGAAGAAGCGAGTGTGAGCCAAACGAGACCTAAACCCCAACCCCAAAGTAATCGCCTACCGCGTAAGTGTCCTTTGTAATTTCATCATATCTACAAAAAATCCTATCTTTTTTTCTTCATAATGGCGAGATTCCCATGCTTAGCACATGATTTTTTTCTTTTTCTTGGTGAAACTTGTTGAATTGACCCTCAAATCTTTGTTCCCAAAATCTACCGTGCATCAGTATGAGTTTTAATCTTCAATCTCATCGTTTTAGGCTATAGTTATTGTTGTTAGTTCACTTTTGTGTTGACTTTTAGATCTTGACTTTATTATGGGATAGAAATGTTATCTAAGTTTAGTTTAGGGGATTTGAGGTGACTTTGAGTGATTATTGGGGTTAGAAAGTGGTGTATGTTGAGGGTTGACTTTGTTGACTTTTTCTTAAGTTAACTTTAAATTATAGTAGGAGGTTAGAGGACTTTGATATAGTTATTTTGGGAATAGAAGTATTGGTTTTGGATATGGATTGGTAGAGATTGGGTTGAGAAAGTTTGGGGAAAGTTCGTATAGTAGTTAGTGTTTGAATTGGAGGTTGTATTTAATGGTTTAATTAGTTGGCCGATTAGTTGTTGGATTGATTTGGAATGTGATTAAAGTGTTATTGTTGGGGTAATAAAGTGATGACCGAATATCGGGATTTATGAAGTTGATAATTAGAATGTAGTTACGTTTGAATTTTAGAGTGTTCTGTCTTGGTGATAGGATGATTGCTAAGGGTAGCAAATTTGAATTGTGAGACGTGGTATAATACTCGGGGTTTATAGATGTTAAAGAGAGGTTATTCTCACAGATGTATTATAATGTATAATTTCTTTGAATAGGAGTTGAGCCGGACCTATACCAGTACTACTAGAGTTATCATTCTTTGCTTTTTGGCTCGAGGTGAGTATAAATCTCGCGATAGAACCCTTCATATATAATATGTTTATATATATTTTGCATGTGTTTTGTCATGGGACTATTTTGACATGTGTATTGAGTGATTATGATTCATATTATGAGATAGTTGTGATTATGATTCATATTATGAGATAGTTGTGATTATGATTCATATGATGAGATAGTTGAGATTATGATTCATGTTATAAGATTGTGGTGGTTATTGTGGTTATACCACGTGTCTTTACGTGTACTTGTCTTTGCGTGTGGTATGTCTTTAGCGTGTGTAATCTGTGTGCAGTTTTATTTTGATTGTTTTGATATATATTTTGGAGCGGTGAGTGACCCCGACCGGGAGGTTTGGTGTGGTATGCATATTGAGTGGGTAGCCCCGTGGATTCGGGAGGTTTGGTGTGATATGCATATTGAGGGGTGTAGCCTCGGTCGGGAGGATGGAGGTGGAGACCTCATCTGATTATTTGTGGAGGTGGATTCCTCATATGTGTATTATTTGTGGAGGTGGATTCCTCATTTGTTGGTTATTTGTGGAGGTGGATTCCTCATTTGTTTACTATTTGTGGAGGTGGATTCCTCAATTGTTTACTATTTGTGGAGGTGGATTCCTCATTTGATTACTTTGTGTGTTGAGACAGTTCCCCTTAAATGAATATGCATTGTTGATGGTTATAAGCTCCTGCGTATAGTATTATGTGATATCGTATAAGAGGACTCTATGTGATTGTGGACAGTTATTCACAGTGTAAAATTTGGTTGAAATGTATATACGTATGTTATATATATAAGCATGATTATGTGATTGGGTAAAATGCATTGGTATTTTTTATTCGCTCGAACTTTATAGTGACTCCACTACTCTATGGGCGGGCATTTTATGCACAGGTCTCTAGGAGCGTCGTTAGAGGTGGGTGAGGATACGTATTCGAGGCTGCGTGAAGATTATAGGCCGAGGCGGTGGTGGCATAGGAAGTCCGCAAATGCGGTCGTTCCCGCTTTTGTTGTCGACTTGTATATTTTTAGGCTTTGTGTGTTGTATTTCAATGAGAGTCTGGTTGTCATGCTGCTATGTTGTATTTTGAATTTCTTGTATATCTTTGGGTTGTATTATTCAGGTGGATTTGTACACTGTTGTCTTTTATTTTGTTGGATCTGTTGTTGGAACACCATGATGGAATAGAGAGTTTTGTCTTTGTTAATAATGTTGAGTCGTATTTGTTATTATGTCAATCGATTGGTAGCTACAGTGGCAAGATCATTTGTGTGATCTTAGCCTCGAGCGTGACTTAGGGTGGATCGTTCTGAAAATGTCCATATTTACAAGATTTGATTGTAAACAAAGTTTTCAGTTAAGGCGGTGATTCTTGTGATGAAATCTTTTTATTAAACATTATGTTTGTGAAGGAAAATGGTTATTGGGCCAAACGTTTAGTTAAACGTGCATGATTTTAGAATGTCATCTGTTAAACAAAGTTCTCCTCAAGTAGAGAAAGTTGACGTATTGTTTGTGAATAATGATATTCTCAAATCTCAATCAGCTGCCAAAACATATACTTGATTTTAAGGCAAAATGAATATAAAGACTCAATTTCTAAAAAACAAAATTAAAAGAGGTTATAATTATGACATAACCTCCAATATTTATATTTGGATTCTATAACATTAATGAATTGCTCATATAGTTTGAATTCATGAAATAAAAAATGAAATTTTTATAGAGATAAGAAGGTCAGTGGGAGATACTAACATTTACAGTTTACTATGTGGATGACATACTAATGACAGAAAACATCACACTTACATGTAATTGGATTAAATTAGGAAAAATGTACATTTGTTTCTCTATGAAAAATCATGGAGCAGCTCAATCCTTTATTGAATTGACATTCTTGGAGGTCCATTTATAGGACTCATTAAATTCGGTAAAATCACTTACAATAATAAGAAGTAGAAAATGGATACAAAGTGAATGAGTAATAAGAAGTAAAAAATGGATACAAAGTGAATGAGTTCAGAAAGGGAACTTTCCTGTCAAGTACAATATTCTCCGACGAGCCAAACTGTAAATGGAAGGATGAGATATAAGAAATCATTACACCAATGTTAGTTTTGGAAACTAAACGAGTCGATTGTCGATCTCAATCTATTTGATGCAATTGGCATGAATAGTATTGTGATACCTTATTGCAATAGCAAGAATAACATAACAGATTGCTAAACAACAAAAACTGAGTAGCTTGCAATTGTGGAAGCTGCAAAAAGGAAGCTAGCTAGATGGAATAACCCTGGCTTGAGGTTCCGATAAAGTTGAGTTATCACAAGTATTATTGTTCAAGCTATGGAATCAAAATCACGCTATTGATTAAAGCATGTACTCATAGAATGTCACCTCATTCATAGCTGAAAAAGAGGTGCATATGTATACAAGGCTATGAACCAAGACGTTTTAGAATTAAACTTGTTAGCTGATCAACAACATCAATACAAGCATGATAAGCACATTCCTACTACATTTCTTAGAAGCATGATTGAGTGTGCTTAGATTCAATGGAAGCTGGATTTTCTTTGAAAAGTCGTAAACATCATTGTTAGACATTATTTGAATTTAAGCTTCCAAATTCAATGCTAGTTTATTTATCACTTTTTTCAAATAGTGATGAGTGCATGTATTACATGCACATATTTTATTACTGCAATTAATGAAATTTTAGGATTCCATTAGAAATCTAGATTTTTCTAGAGAGGTCTTTGAGTTGAGGATCCGAACAAGAAATCATCTAACAAGCTTATAAAATAATGAGATAGCTAGTCCCTAAAAAGGTGCTCACTATTGGAATTGAACACAAAAAATAATTAGTATGTAGATGCATGATTGTCTGAGTCACGTTTCTTGGATAAAAAAGAAGTATGATTACTATAATCAATGACATATGTATTGTTGGAAATCAATAGTTATTGGTTTTATTTATTATGTACGTCAATTATTGTAACAATTCATTTACTAGTTTAGTTAAATGTGATTCATAAACAAAACGTTCAACTATAGTAATTGTAATTACTAGTCGGGTTCTCACAATAATACCAGGAGGTTATGCCAGATTGCTAGATCTTATGCATAACCATTATAATAATATTAAATGGTCTATTTATATTATTATACGACGGCTATTATCTGAGCCTAGAAGGTCACACATACAATGACGTTGAATTATATTTCATATATGAAATTAAAATGTGTTTGCTAATTTGGGAAGTTGATTGTAATCAACGGATTTCCTAATTGGGACTTCACATTAGGCGTGTAAAGCTAATTGGATGAGCTTTATTTAATTGGCTTGTTAAGATCAATTCAACGAGTTGGTTTATTAAACGAGCTAACTCATTAAGCTAACAGGCTTAGGTTTAATTAAATATGGTACACTATATATACAGGGCTTTCATGAGAATTTCATTAAGAGATTAAAAACCCTAGACGTTACCTAAGCATCACACGGCCTCCTCCTCCTTGGAGTAGTTCGGCCAAATCAATATCAAGAGTAAAGCTCTTGATTTGATTGTGTTGTTCATCCAATTGATATCTAGTTCTAGCAGACTTAAGCGTGAAATTCACCCCCTCCTGGTGTGGACTGGCTAGAGGCACTACATATAGAGTGCTCAAGATTTAGATTCAAAGGTCTTCGTGAAAGACTTGTTGATAGGATTTCGCTGGTTGCACTGTAAGTGTTTCGATTATTTTAGATCTGAATTATACTCCTTTCGTCCCAATGTACTTGATCAAGAAATTAAAAAGTACTTTATTAAGGATTTGATTAATATTACTAATATACCCTAAAAATGTACTTTATAAAAAAATACTTTAATTAATCATGAAATCAAAAAGTACTTTATTAAGGGATAAAAGTGGAAAGCTCATGAGAAAGTTGCATTAAATTCCTATATGATCAAGTAAAAAGAAAAGATAAAATTTTGATACATGATCGAGTAAATTGGGACGGAGGGAGTAAAATTTAAATCGATCCTATTGATATGTATATTTGATTTTTGTTCAAGTTATGCATATACTTATCCTTCAAGTATACGAGCTTTGAAATTGTTTCAAACTGTAATACTAGATCCGACCGCCATGAGAACTTAGAGCAAATTATTTTTGTGTCCTAAGGCGATTCTCATACTACTTATATTGAATGACGATTCTTTGATCTGCGTGACAAGATTTTATTTTACGGAAGTAATGTACTTTGACCATGTCAAATGTCCTTTGTAAAAGGAGGATGATAACGATAGTGTGTTAGACTACGAAAGTATAGATCGAAAGACATGTACATTATATGAGATTTGTACAACCGGATATAACGGTATAATTCTAGAATCTTGGAGAATTGATGCTGATTAAGGTGGCCACTACCAGTTGTTAACTATATGTGCAACTGTGCAAGAGTTTGGTGACACAAATCTTAACTTAGTTTGACTGTTGGAAATCACGTAGCGAAGGAATCGTTTCTACAAGTAATTATCTAAGGACAAGTGGGAGTGTTGAAATTATGAGATTTTAGATCTCATATAAATGCTCGTTGAACAATTAGATTCTACAATCGATTTACTCATTTAAGAATAAGTATAAAAGTATATTAATAGTTCGACAATTAATATTAGGATTTACCCGAATTGATATTAGGGACTATGATGGTTTACTAGGGTCCGCTCATAATCTATGTATTTATATAATATTCTGTTTATACTATTTAATGTATTGCTCTTGTCGATCGATCTCAAGAAGTCACACACAAACAACGAACCGAGCTATTAATATGATTATTATAACTTTCCGGGTTTAAAGTAAAACGTCAAGGAATCAATCAGGGCAAAAATCCAATTTGATATTTTCACCTTAAGCATATGCATAGAGATGGGGTAGGAGAATTAGTTTTCACTTCATGCAACAATCCAAAACCATGAATTAGTACTTGTGTGCACAAAAATAAATAGTGTATAAATAATATATAGCAAAAAAATATTATATATATTAAAGAAAAAAAAATATATAAATTGAACTACCATCATGAAAATAGCAACTTGCACTTCAATGTCGATAACAAAATTGGAGCTCCAGAAAAATCGATAAATTACATGGATCATTTGATGAACTAGTGATAGCTTCGATTTTTTTTTTTACATTTCTGTAATGATATCATTGTTAAGTGAATATAGGCTTGCTCAAGTTAGGAACATAATGCTTCCCAAACAAATTATGTTCATGCTTCTCTTTCTCATCAAATTTATCCTTCAAATTTTTCACTTTAATGTCAATAACAAAACTATCACATTCCTGTCAAAAACAAAAACAAAATACAAAACACTTCATATTAAGAAAATTGCATTAAATATCATTTTCCAAAACCATGTTACTACCTTTCAATTTCAACCATTTCATACTAGTTTTTAATATGATTTTCAGTACTCGTAAAGCACAAAAACTGCATCATTTTCCAAAAACAAAATCTTGATAAAAAAAAGTAACATATTTGTTGAGGTGAGATGTTGGATGAAGTTTTTTTACAATGAATACTGTTGTTATAATAATTGGTCTATAACAAGTGGAAGGGTACTCGATATCATGCATTACTCCAAGTGTTAAAGAGATTGTTCACTTGCTTGAAGAGATCTTAATTCATAAAGATTGAACCTGATCAAGAGCCAAGAAGATATTGTGTTTCAAATTGGTTAGATTCGTTTTGAGAAGTTTTTGTCAATAAGGAAACTTTTGTGATTCGTTACAGATTTTGTTTTCGACTAAAAGATTTTTCTTGGAGATCAAGTTGTTGAGATTATGACAATTGGTAGAGTTGGTTGGGACTCGTTGTATTAAGGAATGATTTTTGATTCCATATCCAATACTTTAGTTATTGAAGACAGTATCCCTTGTGTGACCTACACTATATAAGGAGCTCAAATACAAGTTATGAAATAGGCCTCATATATTATTATTTATATAGAGTGTTCTTGTGTTCTTTTGAGCCAATATCGATAGTTTAATGTAGGCTATTTTGTACTACAAGAATTGTCTAAACTTCTAACTAATGTACGATTGATCATGACACTGTGTTACAAGAATTGCCTAGACTTAGAAGCTTATTTGGAGTAGAGTAGGGCGAAGAAGAATATGGAGTATTCGTATAAGTCCTATCTTGTAATTTCTTCAAAGATATAATGGAATCATTCACTGGGAAAGCTTCTCCCAAACTAGGTGCTACATTGGCACCGAACTGGTTTACCATATTGTCTATTATTTACTTTATTGTGTTGCTTTATTTTTGTATATTGAAGTTACCAACTACCCTTAACTATTGGTGTCACGGCTGGTCTCTATAGGAGTCGTTCACCTTTTCAATTGGTATCGGAGTGGGAACTTGATACTATAGTGAGATCTAGGTGAACAAATGAAGGTATCAAGAAGGAGGCTCTATCACACATCCCCTACTGCTGGATGAGACAAATTATCCCTACTGGAAGGCAAAGATGACTGCTTTCTTGAAGTTAGTTGACACAAAAACTTGGTTAGTTGTGCTCACTTGTTGGACATCTCCCACTCAGGTTAACGACAAAGAAGTTGCAGTTGTTAAGGAAGAAGTTGAATGGTCAACAGTTGAAGAAGAATTGTCCCTTGGTGACAACAAGGCTCTTAATGCCATATTCTGTGATTTGGATGCTGAAGTATTCAAGATGACCAGCTCATGCAAGGTTGCAAAAGAAGCATGGGAGGTTTTGGAGACAACCTATGAAGGTACTAAAAAATTTAGGATGTCAAGCCAGCAAAAACTAACTATGAGATGGGAGACACTACGAATGGAAGAAGATGAGACAATCTCTACTTACAACTCAAAAATTAAAGACATTGCAAATGAGTCTTTTGCACTTGGTGTAATTATGATTAATGAGAAACTTTTGTAATTCGTGATTAAGAGTCAAGAAGAGATTGCATTTCGAATTGGTTAGATTCGTTTCGAGAAGTTTTTGTGAATAAGGAAACGTTTGTAATTCGTTGAAGATCTTGTTTCGACTAAAAGGTTTTTCTTGGAGACCAAGTTGGTGAGCTAATGGAAAGTGATAGAGTCGGTTGAGACTCGTTTTATTAAGGAAAGGTTTTTGAGTGCATATGAAATATTTTACTTATTGAAGACCGTAGCCCTCGTATGACCTACCCTATATAAGGAGTTCAAACACAACTTATAAAACGGACCTCATATATTATTATTCATATAGAGTGCTCTTGTAAGCTAATATCGAGAGTTTAGTGTAGGCTATTTTGTGTTGGAAGAATTATCTAAACTCTTAACTAATGTACGATTGATTATGACACTTTGTTATAACAATTCTTGAGAGATTTATTTTGTTAAATCATTGTAAGTCGAACATTGGGAGAGTGTTGACGTGAAGGATAAAAGTTAGGTTGAGCCTAACCTTAGAAGCTTATTTGGAGTAGAGTAGGGCGAAAAAGAATATGGAGTATTTGTATAGAACCCGTCTTGTAATTTCTTCATAGATATGGTGTAATCCTTCACTAGGCAAGTTGTCCCCCATACTAGGTGCTATATTGATACTGAACTGAGTTACCATATATATCGTCTGTTATTCACTTTATTGCCTTGCTTTATTTTTGTTCACTGAAGTTACCAACTGTCCTTAACTGTTGGTGTCACAACTGGTAGTTGTTCACTTTTCAATATTTTTTGCAGTTAAAGTTTATGGGATCTCTGAAGTTGAGGAGACAAACTTAATAAATAAAATAATTAAACAAAATAGTCTCAAGTTAATGTAATTCCAGCAAATAATTTCCAAATTAACCAAATAACTCAACAAATAGAGCAATAAAACTAAGTCGAAAGCAATGCATAATAATAACAAACTCAACCATGCATGTAAATTCTAGTATGCAGAAGTTGAGGGAGAAGAGGTACCTAAAATGTGAGGGAGAAAGGTTTTAGGCACTGATAATTGATAAGTATGAACTCTCTAGTTGAACGTACGAAAAAGGAAGCTTGAATCATTGGCAAAATACTCATTTAACCAAGGGTAGAATAGTCCTTTCAAATATTAGACTGTAAAATCATTGTCTCTTCCTCCCCAAACTGAATTGAGTGTGGACGAAGTTTCAAAACATCGGTACCAATGGGTATATCTAGTGTAAATTCGTTGCAAATTCTTTTTCTTTAAGCAACAATATTTTTTGGGCTAAATAATGCATATATTAATTAGAAAGATCCAAAACATTTGTTCTTACAATAGAAAAAATACTATTGTGGCAATTATTACAATCGATAAAATTAAAGTAACTAATTGAAATACCAAGCAAGTTTACAAAACATCCAACATCAGTTGGGAACCAAAATAACTTGCACACGTTCTTCAATTCTTCATTCTTCATTTTTGCCATTCTATGGTCTCCTCGATTCTCCAGAAAAGTCTAGTCCAAACTTGTGACGTAAAATAATCAGTAACGATAAAAATAGCATCAGTATTATAATTATTTCTAAGCATCGTAGTTAGAAAAATTGTTTCACCAAAGGACTAAGGATTTGGATAATTGTTGTTGTTGTCGAAAATAAGATTTCCTTCAATGGTTTTTATTTTTCCTGGGTGATACATGTTGATCATCCATAAGGGATTTTGTCCATTTGATATTTCAATACAGATCTTGGAGTCTCTTCTGCAGCATTCTCTTGAACAAATGTTCGATTTGAGGGGTTGGGCTTTATTGAGTTAAGGGGGTTGGGTGTTTTCTTGGGTATTTATGCTAATTTTTTTAGGCTTGAAAGCCGATATCAATGATGTTACAAGGTTGATACTAGTTTTAATGATGTGTTTTTGATTGAGGGTATGATGGTTAAAAATGAGGTCGTTTCTAGTGATCCAGATAGTCCAGAGGATGCTACAGAAAAGGAGTGTGTTATTATTATTATTTTTTGAGTTGATAAAGCTTGTAATGGTTTCCAGGATATTTTGGCTTTGATTGGCTTTGATTGCAAAGGTTATGGTTATTCCAGATATTCTTGGCAAACGGACAATGTAGAAAAAGATGATTAATGGTTCCAATTGGGTTGGAGCAAGAAACACATTTGGTGGTGATATATTTTTTTAATTTTGTGTTTAAGGTTGTCTTTTTTTGGGAGTCTGTTAAGCAAGAGTTTCCAGGTGAAGATTTTTATTTTTTTTATTTTTTTTATTTTTCATAGATTGTTCCAAGTTTTGTTTGGGATGAATTTGGAATTTGCAGGGATATTGCATGAATTAAAGGAGGTATGGTTCATTTTAAGATAAATGTCTTTCGTTTTGAAGGTGGGATTCGGCCAGATTAATTCATCCATGGTTTTATTTGGTTTAATTTTGAGAATCTTGTTGATAAATTTTTTTGAAAAGATTTTATTTAAAATTTTGATGTTCCAATATGTTTCGTTGATGAGAAGGCCTTTCACTTTTGTTGGGTAAGTGGATTTGAAGATGAAATTTGGTTTGTGAAGGTCAGTTCCTGGTTTAAACCCAGGAAGCCAAAAGCCTTTCCAGATGTCAATGTTAGAGCCATCTCCAACTTCCCAAGTCATGTGTTCTTTGATTTGGTCCAAGCCAGCTTTAAGACTTTGCCAAGTCAAAGACGGGTTATTTGGTTTTTCAATGTTGATGGGAGAGGTATTTGGATTTGAAAAGGGTACTCATCGGAATATTAGGTTGTTGAAGAAGCCTCCACCCATTCTTTGCAAGGAGGGCGAGGTTAAAATGGTACAATGTTTGAAACCTAAACCTCTAATTTCTGTGCTAAGACAGAGAAAATCTCAGTTAATCCAATGGATAGAGGAGCTTTGAGAACCTCCCTAGAGGAAGTTCGCAAGAATTTTGTCGATCTCATTAAGAGTTGCAAGAGGGAACTTGTAAATTCCCATAGGGTAAACTAGGATCGATTGGAGGACCGATTTAATGAGAGTAATTCTACCCGTAAAATTTAAAAAATTGGTTTTCTAGCTAAGAATTTTATTCTTTATTTTGTCTATAATATTTGAGAATAATATCCAGAGAGATCCCAAGGTATTGGAGTGAAAGGACTGAAAGTGATGATGGATTTTTCAAAATTGATGATTTGTCCAGAATCACTACAAAAATTTTTATTGTGATGCAGAAGTTTTTTAAATTTCATCAGAAGTTCGAGGGATTCCTTCCTTGAAAAGTTGCTCAACAAAATAGGATTTGCCAGTGACAACGACAACAATTCAATTGATGGTCTTGGTCTCTTTAACATTTCATCAAGCAATGAACCTGAAAGTGAATCAGCCCCAACTTCTGATGAAACAGACTGGTGGTGTGGTGGCATTGTTTGAGGGGAAGAGGTCATGTTCTTGAATGGATCTCTGGGTGGCAAGTTCAGTTTGTTCTGCAAAAAGCTGCTCTATTTCTTCTTCTATCAGGTCAGGTTGGAGGGGAAGGATGTGGAAGTCGTCTGAGGAGTCCGAGGAAAGTGGGTTAAGGGATGTGGTTGGAGAATCATTTAGGTTGAAGTTTGGGTTATTTGGGTTTGGGGGTTGGGGTCTAGGGATATGTGAGTCCGATTGTCTGAGGGGGTTTCTGTAAGGGTCATTGTGGTCGTTGTGGAGGTATAGCTGGATGAACTGGGCTGAGGGGTATCTTCTGGGAGTTGGGTGTAATATGTTATGAGAAAATGATACTTGGTACTTGTGCAGGTTGGTGTGATGATTTGGTTGATTACGAGTGATTGGAGTGGTTTGGAGTGCGTTATGTGGAGTGTGTTGGATGTTGGGTTAGGACAACTTGATTGCTTTCGGATGATTCTCTTGGGTTATGATGGTATGTGTCTAGCGTGTCATTTAGAGGAGGAAGCGAGTTGTGATTTGCATATGGTTCGGGGTCATGGTCGGAGAGGTTGTCTTAATCAGGATTCTCAAGGGGGTCAAAGAGGTAAATGGTTGTATTCCTGAAGGGTTCAGAGTTTGGAAAGGCACTAATCCTGGGGTCATAAAGTGGAGCATCAAAATCAGTGAAAATGTCCTGGTGTTGATCTTGGTTGTTGTTGTGGACATGTTCAAGGTAGTTGAAGAGGGAACCTTCAGTGCTATGGCGAAAATAGTTGATTGAGTTTCCAATTCTTCCATAGTGGTAACATGCTCTAAATATGTTTTCATATCTAAAAGTGATCTAGATAAGAGAATTCTCCAAAGATCAAATGTAGGTTCCTGCAATAAGGGGGGCAGAGAGGGGGACTCTGATTCTAACTCTGACAAACTATATTGCTTGAGCTGGGGGGGAAAACCAGTCCAAAATAATGATTTCTCCTGCCACTCTTGCCGGACATTGTTTTCAGAGAAGTATTCTCCAAGTATTCCATGAAGTTGGATCCAAAGGTTGATGTGGGTGATGTCTAAGTTTTGAAGAACAAGTTGGGGGTCCAATATTGCAGAACAAGGAGGGCTCCATTGATGTTGAGAGGGGACCTCAGGACCACATCATCCAAATCTTCTTCAATAGTGAAATGAAAGAAATAAAGAAAACCTCTTCTTTCAACATTAACTACTCCTCTGAGTAACCAACACCTATCAACATAAATTTGGACTCTTTTAGCAGAGAAAAATCCGGCATCCCTAATGATACCAATGAGGGTTCTGTTGAGTTGCATTCGGGTATTCATGGCTTGGTCATTATCCACTTGAATGACTAAACCTCTTCTTCCAAGAGGTACAGGAGGGGGGGTTTGGGGTGGAGAGTTAGACATTTTTGGATTACATTTAGGAGAGTGTTGTCTGTGATTGTGGTAGGATTGTTGAGTATTAGTCTTTGATTGTGAAGAAGAGGTTTGGTTATCTGTATTAAAGGGGTGATTAAGAGGAGTAGAGTTAAATTTTTTAGAGTATTGAGGATAAAAATGCTGATGTTCAGGAATCATAATTGTAGAAGGGATGAGCTGATAGGGGAGTGAAAAGTTTACTAGAGAACCGATGAAATTTTGTAGAGCAAGGGACGGCTGGGGCGTGGATTTGTGGTGGTTGGGCAATGTTTTAAGAATAGCTGAGCGTGCGAAAAAAGACTGATGCAATTAATGAGCGTAGAGGGAAGAGAGAGGTAAGAGTAAAGAGGGATTTTAGTTTAGAAAGAGGGTGAAAAATTCAAAAATGAACAATCTTTATGGATTGAAGGGATTAATATTTTTGCAAAGGTAGCTTGACTGGTACACTTCTATATAAGTATATAGTTGTATAACAACAAAGAAAATATAATGACAATAGAAAAAGCTAGGTGTTTGAATTAGTAAAACTTTATTATTTTCAAGATACAAGAGTATTAATCGATGCAGTGCACAATACAATTGAAACCATCTTCAAATTAAACCTGAGAAACACACAATCAAATTTATATATACAGTGACTAATGACACAATAAGTCTCATTATCACACTTAAGAAGCATGTATGTGAGTATGTCCAAGCTTATTACATGCTATTGGATTTCCGAAAAATTAGCTCCAAATAAAGAATTGTTGAAAATGTAGGATTCATTATGGATAGAAAGATCCATGTTTTGCCACCATTGTTTGATTCCATGAGCTATCAATGGATGAAAAATTGAGCCCTCTGAGATTGTTAAATTTGCAGAAGGTATGAGATGTATAGGTTCAAAGTTTTCACCCACTAGTTCACCAATCAAACTCATCATAGAATTTTGCGTTGCTAGATTTTCTATTCCTCCAGCACCAATCATATTCATCTTCTCCCTTTGTTTAAAGTAGGAGATGTAACCATTTGAGATATAGTCTCTTTTGTTGACAAACAAATAGGGGCTCCATGCATTCAATTTATTGAAAATTTCATCTATTTTTTCCCTCGATGATGTTAGATGATGAACAATCATTTCTGTGCCAGCAGTTATGATACTTCTACCATACCAATATATATGCCTCAATGGTTTTAAATTTGAGTAGGCAACAAATGGTGGATTAAATAGATATGTTTTCAAATGAAATCCATTTTCGATAACCATACTGCGACCCACTAATAGCGCGATCAATGAGCCTAATGAATGGCCAGCCAACCACACATTTTCCGGACCCCCTGATATCGAAATTATGTCTTGCACAGCTTGTAAGGCAATTGCATATCTGGCAGATTTGTGAAGCTCATGGAAGATAAACTCAACATCATATAGGACATCCTTTCCAATATTTTCGGGGTCAAGACTAGTACCCCGGAAAGCAATTGCGTACTTTGGAGGAATAATTTCAGAGTTATAATAATCATGATCAAGATTAGCATACTTAAACTTGTAAATAGTACCAAAATATGATCCATCATCGGTATCTATGAGGCGATCGGAGATTTCAAACCCTAAACGTTCTCCAATTGCTTCAGCCTTTTCGTCGCCAGGATTATTACTGTTTCCATGGCGGTCAGATTCCATGTTATAAGCCCCCTGAACTAAGTTGGCTGCAACTATTCTCTGGTGAATTTTGCTTGTCCTGAAATCAATAAATCAAGAAGATGATATGTACATATATAACTGATTTTAACAAGTAGGGTACGATAATATTATTCTTCATGTTAGTACTATCCATTTAAAATATAAAGAAGCACTAGTTAATTAAAAATGAATAATTTCAAAGTCATTATTTTCCAAATAAACATGCATGCGTAGTTCTTTCTACTCCCTTCATCTTCATCTTTTTTTATAGTGGTAATTTTCAAACTTTAATCTTATATATATTTATTTATGTTATATAATATAAACAAAAATATCTACGGTCAAAATTAAAGGGTTAAAACAAAAAGTCAAAAGTGGATGTGGGATGAAAAGAGTATATAGTATGATAGTTTTATTGTGCCTAACACTAAATGTTAATAAGGAAAGCTAATTGCTTATTACTACATATCTTAATTATTAGTTTATTACCAGTCTATATTCCCAAGATGAAGATCATGTATATACGACATTGATTGGGTAGATGATTGAGTACTTATTTGAAGGAGATAATGATGAGTAAAAGGAAAATAAAGGAAATGATGTAATGGTATTCGAGAAAACTGTATAAAGCAAATGAATGTTTAGTACTCTTATTTATAGGTGAAAAAATGCGTGTATGTGTTGCAAAAAAGTTGTCCAACTCAACTCTAAACCTACATTGACATGGTCCGGCCTCTTGGACCACAAATAAACGAAGGGAAGAGATCTAAGAAAATTATAGAAATGTGACGCATCACCAAATGATCAACAAATACAGTAAAAACTCTATCAATTAATACTTGATAAATTAATAAACTCTATCAAATAATAAATTCGTCTGGTCCGACTTGGGCCAATTAAAAAAATTACAAAAATCGATAAAATAATAAGATAATAATTTTTCCGGGAAATAGGTCCCAAGAAAATCATAAATTAATAATTCTTAGAAATTAAAAAAATAACTTAATGAAAATATGACTCTATATATAAGAATGAGAGAGCAATATAAATATCTATACTATACATAAAGAAAGTGATAAAGTGGAAGTTATTAAGCCGCCAAATTTTATTACTATTTTTTGTCCTTCCAGGAGCTAGAGTTTGTTGGTACTGGTGTTGGCTAGCTATTTTTGTTGGTGTTGTTGATTTTAGTAGAATTCTGAATATATATTTTCGAGAGTTTTGCTTGGAGTATTTATCAAGTATGAAGACTATATGGTAATAACTTAGAGTATTCCCAAGTATGAAGACTGAGATTTGCATATATGGAAAGTATTATTTATGAAAGATATTTCCATATATGTTTAGTGTGTTCTACTCTCACATATAAAGTTGATACGGATAGATTATATACTACTCCATACATAATAATTCTACTGCGTTTAGAGTATGAGCTAAAAGATTTGAGAGAGATTATATTTTTTGTAGGTTGAATGTGTGTTAGAAGAATTCTCTAAATTTCCTAGCCCAGATATGCGATTGTTTATAAGCTACGTTATAACAATCATTGAGAGTTTTCATTGTAAACAACGAGTTGTGAGGATAAAAAGTCGGGGGAGCCTAGACTTGTTTTACTAGTTTGGAGTAAGAATAGGAGGCGTTAGAGGGAAGATAAGTCACTTATTTGTATCTCGATATCATAGTAAAATCCTTGGGCAAAACTATTACCCAGAGACACAAGTCTTCATTGGCACGGTAGGTTACAATGCTGTGTCTTTTAATTTACGCTATTTATTTACGTTTTTATTGTCTGTCGATTTGTCGCATCAATCAGAGTATTATTATTTGTAGTCCCAACGATGCGTTCCGTAATCCCCATTTGTGACAATTCACGAACTTCGATTAGGTATCGGGCGGGCACTCGACATACAGTGAGATCATGTCTGTGTGTGAGATGAAAGAAAGATCAATAAATCGTCCACCTATTCTCGATGGTTCAAATTATGCTTATTGGAAGACTAGGATGATTGCTTACTTGAGATCTATGGATAAAGTAGCACCATGATTGAAACTGAATTGGAATGGTGTAAAGGAGCGATGAAGCTTGATGGAAATTGAAGGCCTTGGATGCAATACGTAGTTGTGTGAACATAAATATTGATATATTGATCGAGCATTGCAGTGCCAAAGAAGCTTGGGAAACTCTTGCTTGTGTATTTGAAGGAACTCATGAGGATTAGGTATTAGTAATGATACCAAACTTACCGCCACAAATTTGAGAATATGATAATGAAGGAAGAGGAAACCATCATTGAGTTCATTATCGAAACTTAAGGAGATATCGATGAATTCCTACTTGACGCTTTAGAAGCGATGCGAAGAAAGATTGTCGGAAGATTCTCGAGATCTGCTTTGATAGATTCGACTCAAGTGGTTGTCATAGAAGAGGCGGAATGACATCTAGATTATGAAGGGTGGTGAGCTATTTGGTTCTCACTATCTTTGAAATGTCTCTTGATGATCGAAGGTGCAAAGATAAAATTTGGCAACATTTGTCAAACCGGATGTCGGTGACCGATCTATCCCAACGATCGGTACCTACTAGACACAAATGTTGAAAAGATGGATCCAGCAGCTACGAGAGATCCGATTATTAAAAGATGTGAAGGTTATGGTCATAATCAGATCCAATGTCCAACTTTTTCACAAAAGAAGTGTAATATTATCTTAAGCCGTGAGAAGAGCAAGAAACTAAATGACGGTGTGGGGAAGATTGTTGCATTCTGGTAGAAAGCCACTGGTGGCTGTATAACTGATGGAGGTGAGGATAGTGATGAGGAAGAGATGTCTTATGAAGAAGTTGTGGGGATGTACGAAAAGTTGCTCGCCCATTGTAACAGGTTGACAGACTTGTACATGAAACAAGAAAAGGAAAATAAACGCCTCCTTGATGAGAATAATAAGATGTTAATTGTCGACTACCGGGTGAAATATAAGGAAAGGTTGAGGGATTGAATCTTGCTGAATTAGAAGCCATGAAGAAATCCCGTCTATATGCTCGGATGCGGTACATCTAAGCTTCGATGAAATTCTTTCTACGGTCGATATCCAAATGACCATACGGGTGTGAGATATGTTGTTGGAGAATGGTACAAAAATAGAGATTTATTACAGTTGCAAAGTTAAAGAATACCAGTATACCAAGCTGACTGCCTTAGCGGTAGTCACGATATTTGAGTCGTTCCGTGCTAATGTATTACCCGAAACGAAAGGAAGAAGAAATGGGTATGTAAATCCTTTGTGGAAAGAAAGGTCATATAAGACCTACTTCCTTCACAAAGCTACATGGAAGGAACATTAATCAACATGGTCGAGATTCCTCATATTCAAAATTCTAAAATTGTTCATCATAAAGGAATTAAGGGTAAAAGGGGTAGAATTTTGATGTAGCTTCAAACCTGAGGAATGGAAAATCAAGAATGATTATCGAGGTAATTACATTGTTTCTAATCGTAAAGTGTGGAAGGTCAAGAGAGGGATCTTCGTGGAAAGGAAAAAAAGCAAATGTTATCTCATCCCGGAGATGTACATGCTCGTGAGTGAGCAGCGTGTGTAAGAGCGATAGTTAGTAGGAGGTTCTACTAGTATTAATCGCTCCGTGTAGAGGATAATGGAGTGAAACACATTCATCTTTTGTCGTAAGGTGGATTGATTTTTTGAGGCAAAAAGGGGGAGAGATGTGATTAAGGGGGAGTATGTGTTTTGCCAACAAAAATATCAGCCAAAGGGGGAGTTTGTTGGTGTTTTGGTGTTGGCTAGCTATTTTTATTCTTTCTTGATTTTTAGTAGGATTACGGAATATATATTTTCGGGGTTTTGCTTGGAGTATTTCTCAAGTATGAAGACTATATGGTAATAACTTGGAGTATTCCCCAAACATGAAGATTGAGATTTGCATATATGGAAAGTATTATTTATGGAAGATATTTCCATATATGTTTGGTGTTCCTATACTATATAAGAGTTCTTCTGCGTATAGAATTATATATCATTCATAAATAATAATTACGTTTAGATGAGCTAAAAGATTTGAGAGATTATATTTTTTGTAGGTTGAATGTGTTAAGAAGAATTCTCTAAATTTCTAAGCGAGATATACGATTGTTTATGACAACTACGTTATAACGATCATTGAGGATTTTCATTGTAAACCGAGTTGTGAGGGATAAAAGTCGGAGGCCTAAGGCTTGTTCTTAGTTTGGAGTAGAATAGGAGGCGTTCGGAAGATAAGTCCTTATTTGTAATATCTCGATATCATAGTAAAATCGCCCATTTGAAGAAATTGCCCCCGGACTGAGTGCTACGTTGGCCTGCGGGTTAAATGCTTTGTGTCTTTAATTTTACACTTTTCTATTTATTTACGTTTTTGTTATGCATTGATTTATCTTGTCAATCAGGGAGTGTTATTATTTGTTAATTAACGGCGTTCAGCAATCTATTTCGCGGCGGGTTCACGAACTTCGGGGGTTTTCAAAGTTTAAAATTGAAGGTTGTGAGGGCATAATTGTATTTTCTATTAATTTTTCATATTTTCCGTTAATCTCCCCCAAAACTTCAACCACGCCTTTTACTCTGTCTTGGTCTATTATTTGTTAGCGTGAATAAAATAATACTTTAAATATGAAATGAAACTACTAGAAATGAAAAGTAATTGAGATCTGAAAAAGACACAACGATAAAAGCGAATACCAATTTTTTTTTACGCGTCGTGTGTCACGATTATTTAGTTGTTAGAATGTGAAATACTTATGGTAATAATACTAAACTTAATACTCAAAGTAATTAATATAAATAATATGAAAATAATTAATACCATTTTACTTATTATCTTAACATTTCTCTTATCTTCCAGATATCTTGAATGATTCAGAATCTTTCGAAATTAATCTCGATAAATTGAAAGGCGTTAAATGTACATGTACCGTATTGTTACAAAACCATTTAAATTAATAAATTATTAATTTATCAATAAATTAATAGCTCTCTAAATTAATAAATTTCGTCGGTCCCAACATTATTAATTTATAGTGTTTTTACTGTACTTGATATCAAAAAATGCAATTGAAGGGAATAATACATATATGTATAATGCTTGATATCAAAAAATACTTATGCAAAAATGACGGGAGAAACTTTGTTAATAATAAAAATAATTGGTGGTTAAAGTTTGATATCAAAATAAAATACAAAAACTGATTAAAATAATTAAAAGGGCACTTTGTATGTATCGAACATGGGCTAAAAATGGAGTGTACTCTTGAGGTAGTTATCGTGGACATGTGATTTTGTGAATCTGAGCCGGAGATGTGAAGATTGAAGATCTGAAGAAGGAAAGGAATAAATCAAAGCACAAATTGAGCAAGGCGTGTGCACTAGAAGATCAAGTAAAGAAGGAAAGAAAGCAAGGAAAGCAATCTTGGATTAAGAAGATGATTTGCTAGTTGTTTGAAGTATTATCTCCTAGCCATTGGGAATCAATAAGCCATATCTTTGTTCAAAAGTGATATTTATTCATCCATTAATAAGGAATATCTTTATTCAAGAGTGGTCTTTCTTTCGGAAAGGTTTCCACATCAAGGTTCACGAGTAGGTGGATTTCTTACTTGGAAGTGAATATTATTGTGTGATTGTTTGAGTTGATTCTCAAGTGGTTGCCTAGAGGCATAGCGAGGTGTTTCTAGTGGTTTAGCTAGAAGGTATGTATATTGAGTTGGTTGCTTGTACGCCACGTGGGTTAACTCGAATAAATATACGAGGTTACATTTTCAAATCTCAAGGTTAAAAAGCAGAAGGTCGAGGATTAGGATTATTATATTGCTTAACTCTTACCTTATTGTTATATATTGATATGATTAATAAATGTGTAAATTGATTATATGCTTGATTGAAAATTATTTTCTTACTTGATAGAGAATTGGATAAATCGACTAAATGTCTTTAGGGGTACTAATTGTATTTGCTCAAGGGTTAAAGATTTGTCATATTAAATCAAATATGCCTTTGTATATATTTTACATGATCAAATTTTTTAGGGATATGTGATTGAATATTTGTTTACTATGTGATGACACACTATTTGCTAAAAGAGGTTAATTTGGATAATTGAACTTAAAAATATTATAAAGTCGAAATAGGGTATAAACCGGCTATAACTTGATTCATCCCCCACTAATCTAACACAAGGTATCTCTATGAAAGAGGTGATTTGGTTGCAAGATTTTTTGAATTAGCTGAATCTTGAACATGAAGGAAATATATTGTAGTGTGATTATCAGTGTGTTACTCATCTGATGAAAATCACATGTTTCATGTTAGGGCTAAGGATATAGGACTAAGTCTAAGATATCACTTCATACGATCGGCATTGGAAGGAAAAGATATTAATCTTGAGAAGATTTCAGAATATCAAAATCCAATTGATATATGTTTACAAAGGTAGTGCCCAAGGAGAAACTTAACTTGTGTTTAACTTCAGTTGGACTTCAAGAGTAACGAGCTAAAGTGTCTGCTGCAGATGTTGAGATTGAAGTATGGTAATTAGTCTTCAAGTGGGAGATTGTTAATGAGTACAAACGAGTGTGAAACCTAATCAAGTAAAACACATACAAGAAGGGGACTTACATAACAAGAAAGGAGAGGACGGATTAGTGGACATATTCGATGTACCGAATCGTCATTAATGAGTGTCTAATATATTACCTTTTATTATTTTTTCTTGAAAAATAGTTAACTACAATTACGCAGATAATTAATGTGACTTGTTCTTGAAGGAAAAGTATTTCCTTTTAGGTTTATCAATGAAACTTATAAATACCCCTCTTGTATAGTGTTTTGAGTGGTAGAGTAAATCGACTACAATTGACTGGGGTCGCTCAGTGCATTCGATTCTGGGGTCGTAATATTTATCCAGAAAAATAATAGAAATTACTTTTGTGAAGCTTTGTTATTGGGGTTAAACATTCGATTGAGAGATAGGCCTCATAACTAGATTGAAAGTTGTTGTAATCTTTTAGGGTTCGATTAATAATATATCTGCAGTAGCAATAAAAGTAACCTCATAAAATTCGTTTATTTCCATAATTAATTCTATTATTTTCATTGGATTATTCTGACTTGGTGGAATTGTTACTTGCAATGTTATAGAACATTTAAATGACAGTGATATTGTTTAATTCGTTCTATAATTTGATATCTTATTTTTATAAATTTTATTTTTATTATTTTTACATTTTTGTGTAAATATAAAAGCAACCAGTAAAAAGCGGAGTGAGTTTATGCTTATTTTTAGCAGCGGTGAATATTCTCCCAAGAAGTGGCACATGTTCAAATGTTTTACGTTTAGAGGTTGGACCCAGCATTCAATTTGGTCATAATACATATACCTCGCTATAATACTTTGAAATGAGACTTATAACAACTAGTACAAATACATTGGAGTTTATAGTATTAAGCTAAAATTCTGTTGAGGTTGACAATTACCAAGTACTAATTAATTTAACTCGGCGTAAATTCACCCAAGAAGTGGCCCATGTTGAAATTTCTAACGTTTAGAAGGTGACCAAGCATTCAATTTGGTCATTTCTAAATTAAAAATTACAAACCCCATGTGGATTTTTCTTCTATTGTACCATTTTTCAGGATAAGACAATATGATTGAAATTGATTACTTGAGGTACCACGTTGTTATGTGTGAACTCAGGTAATGACTCGGTCAGGCCGATCAACTTGCATGAGATGTAAGTACCGATCGGACCACGAAATGTCTTCAAGTTAAAGTCTTGTCAAACAACGAATGGGCTTAGTTATATTCAATAATTAAATGAATCAGGTCCCCTAATATTCAGAAGGAGCAATCGTCTGTTTCTTCCATTTGTAAGCAGCTTCCAGGATCTTGAGGTTAGTGGTCTCTGTCTCTTCAGGAAATAGGTAGTCGATATACTCCTCGTACCCAGCTGGACCACCTACGGTTTCTAATGGTTGCCTCTTCTTTAGTTTCTTAGGCAGCTTAACTCTAACTAGCTCGATATCACCATTATAAACAAAAGAATTAGAAATGTTTCAGCGACCTTACCCATGAGTTAACAAGGAGATTGTTTAGGACTTCCATGGTAAGAATTAGAAATGTTTCAGTGACAAGGCAGAAAGAGAAACTACCATACCTTTCTCTGGAAGTATCTGTATGTGTAGGAAGTATAGACTTGGAAGAAACATAATAGCATTGGTAAAAGATTATGAGGGAAAAAAGCACGCTTAATGGTTTGTTTAAGACCAATAAGAGTTTGGGGAGATCACATAATCTATTATAACATGTTCAGCAGCTACCAGTTCAGGATAGAGAAAATCGACAACATTAAGCATACTGAAGAAAATGCAAGAAATAATTATCTGAGATCTTGCCCATAGAATGTATATAATACAATTGGTGCAAAAAGAAATGGTGCTCAATACCTTCCATATTAACTCTGGCATGTCCAATGCAGGTTGGTCAATTGCAAGCTCAAAGATAGCTCTGGCTCTCTCAGTTTCAGCAAGTGATCTTTCCAACTCGGCATTCTTACTCCATGCATAACAGTTTTCAGAGGACCATTCCAAATATTTCTCATACAGTTTTCGGCAGCAATCTATGTTACCAAGTTGAAGCTCGATTTCAATGTACTTCTTAAATATCTGTTGTTAAAGAAAATACAGGTTATTATGAGAGACATAAATGAGAATAAGTGATAAACCAAACTAAGAAATTGAGGATTAAGAAGACAATATAATATGCATTCCGGAAAGAAGACAAACAAGATATGCAGAGCTGGGGTATCAAACAAATACTAGTAACATAATAATATTGATAGACAACATAATAGACCAAGAAGAAGTAAAACTCTATAGGGATATTTAAGTGCAACCAAATCCAACCCAAAGGCGAGGACTAGGAATAACAGTTTAATATGAATGCAGAAACAAGACAAGCTCGATATGCAAAGCCGAGGCAGAGGAGCACTAGCTATAAATTGATTTATACCATTAATCTCTATAAGCTATCCAAGCATATGTAATCATCAAATTCATGATATGTACCATAACTTGTTCTTTTATAATTACATGTAAGATTACAGAGTACAGTGACTAACAGTAGATGAGTAAAAACACATACTTGTAAACATCTCTGGTCCGATCAATGTCCTCGGCATCCAGTCCCGCATACAATACATAATTGAGCCATCAGTAAATATATCGCTGCCAATAGCGCTTCTCCCGAGCAGGAGGAACATTAGCAACGGCCCTCTCAAAAGCCTCTCGAATTCTCCCTTGACTCCCAACACTCTCTTCCAATCGAATACAATCAAACCAAGCATCATAATTCAGTGGATTATTTCTCACTGAAACCTCCTCTTCCCAAGAATACCATCCTCAATGCCTTCCTTATCCCCATACTGTTTTTCAAACGTGACAAACTTCCTATACAAATCCTCAGCCTTACCTTTCGGTATATGATCCAATGCAGACTTACATATACACCTAGCCTTCTCAACATCCTTACATTTCTCCTCAAACTCAGCAAACGCCACAAACAACAGTTCCGCATCCTCGTCATCAGCCAACTTATCCACCGCCCTCTGATAAACATTCCTCGCCCGTGGTATCTCCCCGTTCTTAACCTCAAACTTGGCAAACCTAATCCAAGCACTAACCTTCGGTGAGAAACCACAAACCTCTCGAAAATCGCCCTCGCCCTCTCCACCTCATTATACTTCAACTCAAACTAAACATACCCCAACCACCCAAGCTGATCAGGCTGCCACTGCATCCACCATTCAAAAATCAGCCTAGCCCCCTCCACATTATCCAAAACCTCCTCCATATGAATATTCTTAAACCACAACTGATCAACCCTAGGAAATAACGCAACGGCCAGTTCACACACATTCCTAGAGTGATCAACGAACTTATTCCTCATCTCAAACTCGGCATAATTCAACCACATTGTACGATCCCTATAATGAAGCTCAAGCGCCCGTTCCCAAATCGAACGGGCGCGTGTAAAATCCATCTGGGACTCTTCCCAGATAGCATATTTTACCCAATAACTATTGTTAAAGCCGAGCCTCCTAATGAAATCTTCGAATTCGTTCCGTTTACGTAACCTGTAATCACCGAGCTCAATTGGCTCGGATATTTTGTGGTCAGGGGGCGGATTAGGGAATCTTCGCCAAGAATGTGTTCTCCAGTGATTGAATGTGAGATGGGGTGCTTTATTCTTCACCAAATGTTCATTCCCGGAGGGAGGTCTAGCGTTTTGCTGGGACTAATGTCATTGTATTATTTGTATTTCAAACGGAGTAGTAATTATGAATTGGTATTCTCTTTGGCAACAGTATACACCTTCTGATAGTAAACTTTTTGGTGAAATGATAATTTTCTTAAAAGCTAATGAAGCTTTTAGCTACTACTGCAACTTTGCGAATAAAGGGGAATAATAGTCGTTCAGCCATTTATTTGGAGTGTGTGTATAACAAGCTGATTGTCTTTCCATTTAGACATCATGACGGGCAGGAGGAGTTCGATTGGGCCGGATTCATTGGTCAAACACAGTTCGTTTAGAGATTCGACGCGTTAACTTTGTTGTCAAAACTTTAATGGCGTGGGGTGGTGAGATTTTTAGCCAAGCGTTAGTCCCGGCCTTAGCGTTCGTTCTGATTTGTGGGCCGGTTCGAATCGCGTTAGGCCAGCGTTCGTTCTTGGTTCGTTAACGTAGGGCGTCAACTTAATTAAACCCCGGACGTGATGCATAGGCTTTAGAAGTTGGATCCACCTCGACCTTTTAGGGACGTCAGTTTGAGTCTGTGACCCAGGACGTCGAGCAGTGCTCTTAGGATGTCCGGCTTCGTGTAAGCCAGGGCGTCAGGTAACTAAACTTTATTTAAACGTTGGCCGAATTTGGAGTAATATAGTTGTTATTAAGCGGACTCGCTTGGGTAACCGGACATCGATTCGCAAAAACTAAGCGCTTTTCTTACATAAATAAAGAACCCTTCACGTTCTTTTATTCACTTAACGTGAATATAAATGTCATTGGATTTAAATATCTTTGGGTAATATATCATCGCTTGGTTAACTACTTATTTGATTATAAAAGTTACATATGTTCAAATTATTGATGTGATTCCGTCTTAGAGAACAAATTATTTGATCAAAATTTCCAAGCAATTAAGCATTAAATAAATGGCACCACTCGTTTAAGTTGCATTGAATATTGATACGTAGATTTCCGTCCCTATTACTTTTATTAATACTTGTTACTTGATAAATCTTATTAGTATTGCAAGTTATTTATTATTCTCTCTATTA
This sequence comes from Lithospermum erythrorhizon, assembly GCA_019722365.1. NCBI lineage: Eukaryota > Viridiplantae > Streptophyta > Magnoliopsida > Boraginales > Boraginaceae > Lithospermum > Lithospermum erythrorhizon. The sequence continues at coordinate 3,669 of JADFUC010000908.1, read as the reverse complement.
AGTTAAGTTGATACAATCTTAATCTTCTGCATTCATAAGTGGCCAGCGAGATGTTATTCGATATATATATAAAGGTATGAACATAATGTCTAATTAGAATTTTATATAACGTCATTTTTTATGAATGTTATTAAAATGTGTAGCCAGGTTGTGAGAATATCCAACTTGGAATATAGAACAAACGAAAATAAATGCGGATTAATTTGATCTTTATTATGGCCCAAACTTAAATAGCACGTCTTATATAATGTATATCGAATTAAGTCGCGTCCACTTTATTTTCATAAAATATTAAAACTTTTGTTACGTGTATATAAATGCTTTGGTTGCTACTTACGTCGGTGGGTAGCGAATTAGAATTAAAACATTAACTAGTGGGCGGGGGTGAGTGAAACAAATAATTCTACGGTGTCTTGGATTCGCGTTAACTATTGAAGCCGCCGTCAAATTGAACGTGGGCGTAGATTAAGATTCGCGTCCGTCTTACTTGAGCGTATGGCACATGCGGCCCACGACCGTTAGCGGCGTCTAACTTCCCGCCATCCGTTTATTAATGGATCGAGACCGAGGCAGTATTAAATAATTAAAACTTCCGTCTTTCGATCATCGTGTTTGGCATTTCGTTCCGTGTCACAATATTTGAAATATTATTTCCTTTTAGACTATCAGCGTGATAGATAATTATGACAAAAATATTTTCTGCGTCGGATTATTTCTTTCATCGTGAAATATCTCGATAATATTTACACTTTCACTTTCGATAGATATTCGGACAATTTACGTTTCATAACAAATACATACATAACATCATTTAAATCGTATATACTTTTTTTCTATTTAGATTTCTTATTTCATATAAATTAGTGAAAAAATAAAATTTTTGATTGAGATATATAAAAGGTTGAAAAAATAATAGTAAAAACAAATTATTTTTCAAATGAGACAAGCCCATAGGCAGTCGAAATTTATTAATTAATTTTAATTAAATTCAATTTATTTTGAATTAAATTCGATTAGTTAAACAAAAAATGAGATAAATATGAGATCTGGCATTGGCGATTAGGGTTTTCGATTGATTCTAATGAAAATAGAACACGTGTAAAATAATAAGTTCTGGAAATTAAGCCTGCGAAATTAATTAAAAGTTAAAACAGGGGTTTTATATTAATTAACAGTAATTTTAAAAACCGAAATAGGATTTCCGAGAGGATTCTGGGGCTAAATTAAAATATATCGAAATAAAGAATCGATATGAAAATGCGTTTGATTTAGAAAAAGTCTAGAATCGTCTATTTATACGTAAATAGGCGGGGATCGTATGCTGGCTTTGGAGGCAGAAATTTCCATAAAATGCGATGTGATGCAAGTAATCCATTGTTAGGTGGATCGACCAATCGAGAGAAAAACGAAAGCCTATAAATACCCGCTTCCCTGCTTGCAACGAAAAGATCACGAGAAGAATTTGGCATAAAACTTGACTACGAAGGTATTTCTCGGTAGAAACCTCGAGTTTGTTGCTTTTTAAATTAACCGCCTCAAAGCATACGAGAACCACCAAAAACATTCAAATCTTCAACTTCCAAAAACCACAAATAGAGCGCCTAAATTGAAGAGCGAAGTAGAACACGAAATCTTCAGCTAAGCACCACCCCGAATAGGTGAGGCCCGATTTAGAAGGTGGGGTTGAATTACACAAACATAGTAATTTCATGAACAACATCAAAGGCATGAGAATACGTCAGTCGTATCACCTTAAAATCAAATATTTCTGAGGATTAAATTGCTAAAGGCCTCTCGCAAATATTAAATCAGCGAGGATATAAGTTATATCCCGCAATACTGTGAAAGAGCGGAGGCGGCGAAGAGTAGCCTAAGGGGTGGGCAGAACTCTTAAATCTCACATTAAAACTATAAAACTCCTACAATCAGAAAGCATTCCAAATTTTTGTCCGTATATACTTTCAGCAAGATTGGCCGCGGTGGTGATGTGCACTTGTATACCCTTGGTCGGTCTAGCATGAGCATAATTGTTTTGTTGTGTTCGATCAGCTTGCGCATCTGCTTTCTATCATGTCGTTCGGTTTTGTCCGTATTTTCTTTTCTTGGTTGTTCTTTGTTTGAACTTTGTGTTTCCTCAACCAATTTCTTGCGGCGTTACCAGGGTTTATAAACATGTTCATCTTCCATTTAAGGCAGGTTTTTATAGAGGCTTACACGCCGAGAAACAAATCAGTGATTCATATTGAAAATTGAAAATGTTTATTAATATATGTTAATTAATATTGAGATGTGATAATGAAGAAATGGGTGAGTTAGCATGATATTTGTGTGAGAGTATGAACATTGAATCTTGTTCTTTTAGCGTCGAGTGTCCGATTAAAAAGCTATTTAATTCACATGGTGTGTCGGAAGCCAAATATCTCAAAGAAGATATGGTCGTTGAATAATATGAGAAAGGCTTTTTTGATGGAAGGCTACATGGATATATAGTATAAATACAATCCATAGTTCGAGGGATCTTAAAGTGCTTACTAGTTATTAAAATTACACATAATTGATATGTAATGGCCAGTACTGATGCGGCCGGAGTAAATTCACCAAAAATCCACACGCTTGAATTCACAACGTGAATGTGAATTTGACTTCCACCCGACTCCTTGTTGTAATATCGTCGTATGATATCTCTAGTTGATCAGCGCGGAGGAAGTTGAATCAGTCGATTTATGCTAGTAACCGAGGTTGAACAAAAACAAAAAATCCCAATTCTTGGGAGAAATGAAATGTCGGATTTCACTTACGATATTATGTTGATAGTATATAAGTTTCTCGGTGGAATTATTTCGGGTGAAATTAAAAATTCGAAGTTGAGTGAGTGGAGAATTCAGCAAATCGGTCGGTTGGTGGTATATTTCGGTTTGTGGTGGGACAGGAGATAGTATAAATAATTTTGGAATAATATCGATATATCGAGATGAGTATAGAGATGAGTAGTAATATGCGCCGGTGAATAACGCAATAAATCGGTTTTCGTTGAGATTTAAGTGCGGGCGATTGTAAAATTAGCAAAACCAAGCGGAACTTAAATTTCTTCCCCTCCCAAATATCCGCTACACTTCACTATCTCTCCATCCTCATCAGAAACCTTCTTATTTCCCCTCCATTGGCGAAATACTCTCCGTTTCAGCGAATTTTTCGTTTCTGCAAAGCCGATTGTCGCCTAAATTCAAGAACAAAGTTGTGGATTTTCTTCTCCTGCATCGCCACACAAATCATATCTAGGTAAGAAAGATCAAATCTTGTGAGATATTTCTTGAGTTTTGAAGAGTTGACTTTTATGGATTTTTTGGTGACTTTTAGATCTTAGAATTTATTATAGCATAGAAATATTATCGAATTATGCATTATAGGGGATTAGCGGTAATTTTGAGTGATTATTGGGGTTAGAAAGTGGTGTAAGGATTGAGGGTTGACTTTTATTGACTTTTTCATAAAATGAGCTTAAATTGTAATATAGAGGTTAGAGGACTTTAATATAGTTGTTTTGGGTATATAGAATTATGTGTTTGGATATGGATGGGTAGAGATGGAGTTGAGAAAGTTTAGGGGAAAGTTCGTATAACATTTAGCGTTTGAATTGGAGTTGTATTTAATGGATAGCAATACGTAATA